>JACEFZ010000495.1:0-92500 GCA_014155875.1 Cepaea nemoralis | reverse complement strand
CGATTCGGACTTTCCATGTAATGGATTTGCTATCCAAGCAATATTCCATTTCGTGCCACTAGGACACTTTTCCACCTTTTATGAAGCCCACACAGTGGGCTTTTGATTCAGACTTTCCACGTAATGGATTTGCTATCCGAGCAATATTCCATTTCATGCCACTAGGACACTTTTCCACCTTTTATGAAGCCCACACAATGGGCTTTTGATTCGGACTTTCCACGTAATGGATTTGCTATCCAAGCAATATTCCATTTCGTGCCACTAGGACACTTTTCCACCTTTTATGAAGCCCACACAGCGAGCTTTCGATTTGGACTTTCCACATAATGGATTTGCTATCCAAGCAATATTCCATTTCATGCCTCTGGGTCTTCATGCACCTTTAAATGTCAACCTGTATGTAGTTAAAGTAATCTGCGGTCAACTTTAGCTTGTTGATATCTCCATAGAGCTTGTCCTCAAATGAAGCAGGTGTGGGCCAAAATATCTTTCTCTGTTCTGCATACATTGGGCAATCCTGCAGCAAATGTTTTGCTGTCATTTTTCCAGTTCTACAATTACATTCATCGGTATCTCCTATCTTTAGTTTATTGAACAAGTGGTATTTCAGCCTGTTATTTCCTGTGCGGAGTCTGAAGATTGCTACTTGTTCTCTTCGGTCGAGTTTGTAATATGCATCATCCTTCTGATGGCCTGGATTCTCTGATTCCCATTTGGTTCTATAAGTGCTTTTTATCAACCTCTTTGCCTCATTATAGGTTATGTCTATGTCAGGCTGTGGTAGTCGTCTGCCCTCTTTTGCCAGTCTGTCAGCCTCTTCGTTTCCAGGTATACTGCAATGTGATAGGATCCACTGTATTACAACTTTTTTGGATTTCTGGCATAGACCATGGAGTGCTGCTCTTAGGTCAGTTAGTTCTGTGCTGTTATTGCTCTTCAGTATTGAGACAGCTGACTTTGCATCTGTGAAGATAGCTATTTGCTTCTCTTTATTTCCCTCCACCAGGAGCATTTCTGCTGCAGTTTTCAGAGCCTCTACCTCCGCTTTGAAGTTACTTGAAAATTTTCCAGTTGTCATTGAATGTGTTTTTTTCACTCCATTTTTTAAATTTAGGAGAATTCCTCCTCCTCCATTCTCTATTGAATTTTTGGCTGATCCATCTGTATATGCATGGGTCCAATTCCTGCTTGGGTAATGTTCTTTTATGTAGTTTAGGGTTATTTCTCTTCTTTCGGTTTCATGCTGAGTGTTCTTTTTCTCAATACCAGGAATGTTTTCTATCATCTCAGGCAGTTGCTGCTGTCTCCAAGCTGGTAACTTGTGTGCATTGTGTATGGGCTTGACTGTTGATATGTTAAGTATAGGATCTGCCCTAATCCTTCGTTTTGCAGTTTCTACAAAGTTGCTACGCTTCAGTCTTCCCTTTCCAAAACCATTACATCTGTTGTACATAGGGTGGTCTGTCAATCTTCTAAATTTTTCTGCTTGTTGCTGGGCTCTGCTATCTCTTTTATCCTGCATTGGTTGTAAACAAGTGATCTTTTCTAGTTCATTAATAGGCGTTGTCTTCAGGCTTCCAGTTATGATTCGCATTCCTTGGTTTTGGACTCTACTTATTTTGCTAAAGTTTTACTTAGCTGCTGTTGCCCAAGCTGCAATGCCATATTCCAGTACTGGCCTAACCCGTCCAGTATATAACTTCTTGAGAACTTTCTCATCTGCTCCCCACGTTGTACCAGCAAGCTTTTTCATGATTGCCATTTTCTGCCTTGCTCTTGTTCGATTTTTCTCAACCTGTGTCTTCCATGTCAGGCGACGATCAAAGGTGACTCCTAGATAGTTTGGATTTTCTTCATAGCACAATATTTTTCCATTCAATACCAGCTTAGGTTGCTGAGGTTTATTTGAGAGGGAGAACACTGTGCATGTTGTTTTCTCCTCACTTATCTTCACTAGCCATGATTTTGACCAGTCCTCTAGCGCTAATAAGGCTTGCTGTATTCTGCTGTTAGCTGTACTAATATATTCTTCAGATGTCCATATGGCTAGGTCATCTGCAAAGGAGGATGTGTGTACTCTGGCTGGAAAATTTTCTGTGATGTCATTTATATATGCTAGGAATAATGTTGGTGAAAGAACTCCTCCTTGGGGGACACCTTGCTCCAGCAGCATCATTTTGCTTGTTTGTCCTTGTACTTTTGTCCTGGCAGTTCTGTTCTCAAGGTAATGGCTGATCCATTTATACATTTTCCCAAAAAGATGCATGTTTTGCAGTTTTACTTTCAGTCCTTCTTTCCATACTTTATGAAATGCTTTTTCTAAATCTATCCAGACTGCTAGTGTGTGCTTTTTCTCTTGGAAGGCATCCTCTATTTCCTGAGCTATATAGGTTATTTGATCTTCAGTGGATCTGTACTTTCTGAATCCTGCTTGGTGTGGTGTTAAGAGTTTGATTTCTTCCATATGCCATATTAGCCTGCCATTGATAATGCGTTCCATTAATTTTCCTACACAGCTAAGTAGACTGATAGGTCGATAGCCATTTGGTTCTTCCAGGTCTTTTCCTTTCTTTGGGACTGGTATTAGTATAGCTTCTTTCCATGCCTGTGGGACTATTCCTCTCTTCCAGCTGTTATTTAGAACTGCTAGTAGTTTCTTCTTTGCCTTGGTGCCTAGTCCTATTAGCATTTCATTTGTGATTCCATCCTTTCCTGGTGATTTCTTCTTTTTTAGGGTATTCATTGCCTGTTTCATTTCTTCCATTGTTAGATTTGCCATCATATATTCTGCTGCTGTCTCTGTATTTTTATGATGTATCTGTATGTCTTTGATTGCTTTCTTCTGTTCGGTTGTAATATCAATGTGGTTTGCATTTGCATACTATTCCATTAGTGCATTTACAGCCTTTTTTCCTGTAAGCAAGGCATTTCCTTGTTTAATTGTTATTTGTTTGTTTCTAGGTCCTTCATTGTTCATGGCTTTCACTAGTTTCCATAGTTTGTTTCCATCCCTGTCAAAATTCAGGTTTTCTGTTTTTTCCCTCCAACAATCTCTTGTTGTTTGATTTACTGTTCTTTTATATTTTGCTGAGATGGCTTTGAGAGAGATGTTCGCTTCAATTGTTTGTTCTCTCTCTGCTGTCTTCCTGGCATCTTCAACTTTGTCCTCCAAACTTTGTAGTTCTTCAGTCCAGTATGGTTTGTAATTTTTCCTCGCTCCTCTTGGAATGGACTCAGTGGCTGCCTGTATTATCGCTCTGTTTAGACTTTCCACCATTTGCTTTATGTTGCCATATTGTGTATTTATGTTTTCACAATATTTGTCTGTTAGTATGGCAAATCTGTCCCAATCTGCTCGTTTGTAATTCTAGCGGGGCAAGGGCTTTTGCTCCTGTGGAACATACTCCATATTCATTACAAGCTTGATTGGTCTGTGGTCACTACCTGCTAATTGGTCCAGCACATGGCGATCGATTTTGTGTAGGATGTCTCCTGTGCAGAAAGCTAAGTCTGGAGTAGAAGTGGTAATCCATCTTCTGGAGTAGAAGCTCGGTGTGTCATCCGCTTTGTTGAGTAGATGGAGATTTGAGTCTATTTCCCAGTCCTCCAATTCATCTCCTCTTTTGTCAGTATCTGGGTATCCCCATCTTTCTGAACGACTATTAAAGTCTCCGACAATAATGCAGTTTGTGTCAGTTATTTTTATATTTGAGAGTGTAAGGTCCTTATCTGCTTGGCTATACAGATTGTAGATTCTTATTTTCACGTCCTTTATCATTATATCAACACCTATAATTTCCGTTTGGTTGTCAGAGATCACAGATACTTCGCTGCAAGGTATTGTGTTTCGTGTAAGTATTAGAACTCCTCCTTTGTGTCCTTCGCGGTCGAAACGTGTGGCCTGATATCCTCTGACTGAGAATTTGTGATTGGCGTTGAGGTGTGTCTCTTGAATGCATGCCACATCTATTCTATCTTTATGAAGACGCTGTGTAAGGGAGTCTTTCTTCTTATACACTCCTTCGGCATTCCACTGTGGTATGTTGAGTGTCCGGGGTATTTGGTCAATAGCTCTTAACCTACTCCTCTGTGCCTTGACTCCACAGCACAGGGGAAGGTGACCACCAGTAGTCATGGGTGGACCCCCTCGAGGCAGGGGGCCCGGCACTATCGCCGCCTGATGGGACTTCACGGGATTAGCACCATAACGATTAATTTTGATTTGTGACATCATGAATTAAGTTACGTTGCACTGCTTTGTCAAGCCTGTGGCTCAGTACATCCGATTTCGACAAGCATTTATTCGGGATGGTTTCCCTAGCCTTTGACTGTCCCCAGTCTACCTACAAGGCAGCAGGTTTTACGTTGCACTGCTTTGTCAAGCCTGTGGCTCAGTACATCCGATTTCGACAAGCATGTATTCGGGATGCTTTCCCTAGCCTTTGACTGTCCCCAGTCTACCTACAAGGCAGCAGGTTTGTGTGTCTCTTCGTCTGGTCCCTCTCCATTGACCTGTCCGACATGGGTGGCCCTACCAGTAGCTGTGCTACCGTCGGCATAGCTCTTGGGGTCATTGGGACGCACAAGCCCCTCTACCTCGTCACTTTGGACACACAGCAGAAGGGGTCCGAATGATTCAAGATTACTTAAGTTGAAAACAATGTATTTACATAGTGAATTTAAAGCCAGAAGCCTCAAGCAACATGTTGCACGATTTAGTGACTGGCATATTTCGCTGCATCTCATCAGGTGCTTACTGTGAAGTACGCCGGGCAATAAATCGTGCAACAAATTGTTTGTGGCGTTTGTGTTTAAATTCCTCAAGGGGGTGCATTGTCTAGAATTTCTGAAACGTTGCCTCACACAACCATCTGTGAAGCGACTGGGTGGATTACTCAAGCTGAAATGTCAAATCCTATTACATTTTCAGCTTAACTATTATTCATTTATTCACGTAATATGATGTATAAAACTCTGCAATATGCAGTATTGTATAATTATTTATGTTTTGTAGCTATTATATAGTTATTTCTGCTATATAGTTATTATATATTTATTTCTGCTATATAGTTATTATATAGTTATTTCTATTATATCGGTATTATGTAGTTATTTTTGCTATTTAGTTTATTATATAGCCTTGAGATAGGGACCAGACCAAGAGCCAAGAGAGACACAACCTGCTGCTCTGCAGGTAGACTGAGGATAGCAGTCAAAAGTCCAAATCAGGCACATGGTGCCACTAATGTTAGGTACGGACACATACTCTAAGGCTCTCAGGTGAGGGATATGGCTGAACGCCTCTAACAGTTAAAGCATAACGTCCCTCGAGTCCCGAGGAAGGCTAACCTCATTTTTAAAAAAATGCCCGCCGAAGTCGGATGTGCAGAATGAGCAGAATGGCTGAGCAGAAAAGACGTATTTGCCAGATGTTCGCATCTGGTAAATCCGTCTTTTCTGCTCCCACATGGATACGTAGTGGTTGTGCTTTTTAGTTTTGTGCTTTTTTATATTTCGTTGTCCTATCTATCCGTGTTGTCCTGTTCTTGACAAAGATTCTGAGAATCTAAACTTCGGTCGTCCTGTGTGTCGTATTGTACGCGTTTGCGTGTATTTTAGTTTATTATTCATTTTATATATTTATTGAGTGCTTCTGATTTCGGATTTTCACCTGTATCTCGCGATACAATTGATCTCCTTGTAAGGTATGTGCAACGTGTTGATGTTAAGTACGTTTCTTCTCGCAGGAGCTTAATATACCTCTTTGTTTCCAATTCATATTGTTATATCCTGCTGCAGCCGCTGCTGTTTCTTTATAAGAGTGGCAAATAAAAACTGGCACTACGCAATTACGTCCGAGTGAAATGTCGATGGTGTCCAGAACAGCTCTGACTAACTAGTCTTCCGAATGTAACGGAACAGCTCTGACTAGCTAGCTTTCCGAATGCCTCTCATGCTTGTAACAGCTCTGACTATCTAGTCTTCCGAATGTCCTTCATGTCCGGAACAGCTCTGACTAGCTAGTTTTCCGAATGTCCATTGTGCCCGGAACGGCTAGAACTATGTTATTTTCCGGGCACAGTGACTAGCAGATGTCCGAAAGCTCGCTGAGTGGATACCATCTGCAGTCCGACCGTTCCTAGTATGTGCGGAGAGCGGCCCGAAGCGAACGAAAAGCCCAATACATTGAAGTGTGGAATTAAAGCAGCCATGAGCAGGACTTGGTGATTCCCTCGGTGAGCCCTGCACCAGAGCGATATGTTTCGGCTCTGCAATTGGAAGCCTCCCTTGGATGGCGGATAATGCCCATGGACTGTCCCATTGGGGGGCTGATGGTAAAGTATTCGACCGTTCTAGCTTGACCAACTGGGATGTGGAGGGCACCACAAAAGTGAGAGTCCCCCAGGAATGCTAACCTGGCCAAAAACGCACGCAAAAGTCGGATGTGTTGGCCTAAGGGTCTAGGCCCAAGGGTGCATAACAATACACCTCAATTACATCCTGAAAAAAATAAACACTCCTGATGAACGCAGAAGAAGATTTCCGCATATAGTTATTATATAGGTACTTCTGCATTACTAAGCCTGTTCCCGTGCCAGGTGGTTTCCGCTAGATAGTGGATAGGGACCGTGGGAATCTCGTTAATCCATTCATGCGCGTCACTAATTATATGACGAGGCATCTTGGCTACCTTAAGAGAGTTATAGTTACTCCCGCCAGTTTACCCACTTTTTTTTTATAAATACGGGCTTGGTAGAATCAGCGGGGAAAGAAGACCCTGTTGAGCTTGACTCTAGTCCGACTTTGTGAAGACACATGAAGGGTGTAGCATAGGTGGGAGTGCAAGAGCGATTGTGCGATTGAAATTCCACTACTTTTATCGTTTCTTTAATTATTCAGTCTGGGAGATGTGCTCTCAACAGACGAGCAATATCTCCGGCGGGCCTATTCTCGCTGGACGCGGGATCGGCAAAGTGTCAGGTGGGGACATTTGTTCACAACAGACGAGCAATATCTCCGGCGGGCCGATTCTCTTTGGTCGGGAGATCCGCAAAGCGTCAGGCATGCGAGTTAAGTGACGGTAAGTTAAGTCTGACGGTAGTACACGCTTACATTGGTCCAGACACTTGCGAGTGACAGGTGTGCACGCTCATATAGGTCCAGACACCCGATTTAAGGCTCTCAGCTGTGGGGTATGGCTGAACGCTTCTAAGTCAAATCACACTGATTAAGGGTCTGGCCGCCACTCATCTGCCTCTCTCGGAGGTGAGATTCGCTTCCTGCTCTTGGAGGTCTGATGCTGAGCCGCCAGCGTCTGCAGCCTACCTTGGTCCAGAAGTACTGGTTATCCTTTCCTCTGGAATAAACCAAGCAAGGCAGAGAGAGGGAACATGTTGCGTGGCCAATATACGTTCTCTGAAGCTATGCCCAGGCATTGTGTGATGGAATTTTGGCCAAATTCCAATACACATACTTTCGTCTGTCAAGACGGCAAGGTGCCACTCACTTCAACACTATAGTTATTATAATTATTTCTCCTATCTATAGTTATTTTATATATATATATATATATATATATATATATATATATATATATATATATATATATATATATATATATATATATATATATATATGCCGGCTTCAGTGGCTTAGAGGTTATGACTTTTCTCCGTAATCTCGTATATTCTCGTCGGTAACGTGATGACGGTTTGAATCAGCAGTGGTTCGAATCGCATCGATAACTTACGGGGTATGTGAGCCGGCCGCTCAGAAAGCAATGGCAAACTACTGAGCGTAATCTTGCCAAGAAATCAACATACAGCTGAAAGATGCTGGTGTTGACAGCGATGTCCTGTAAAGGATATGCAAAAAAAATATATATATATATATATATATATATATATATATATATATATATATATATATATATATATATATATATATATATATATATATATATATATATATATATATAATTCACTTTTAAATTATGTTATTTTCACTTTCGTCCCAAGTCCGCTGTGAAATCACGTTACTGTACATATGTATTAAGAGATTTATGTTATTCGTCTATTCGGTTATCCGTCAAAGCCTTGGACCGGATGGTGACGGTTAATCGAAGTAGTTATTATTAAGTTATTTCTGATATATATTTATTATATAGTTGTTTCTGCGGTATAGTTATGTAGTTATTTTTGCCATATACGGGATAATTTCCCTGTGAGTTTATAAACTGATATGGCAGTTTATTGCGAGGTGCAGGTTGGCGGGTTTCACCCCCCCCCCCCCCCCCCAGCACGTGGTTAATGTTTGTTGGAGAATGCAAGTATCACAGTGCAGTGATTCTGGTGTTGTGTTGTCTATAGATATTTCGGGTCCCGTGGGCGCTCCAGTTAGCCTGACTGTCGTTGTGAAGGTTACCCTAGTGAGATGGAAGACACTTCATGACATCAGACGATGCTGATAAGACACTGTAAAAGAGCAACTGACTAGTTTCGCTGTTTCATATGTTTTATAAGAATTTGACAAAGACGAATATGCATCTCGATTCTGTATTTAAAACCAGAACGTCGGGTTCTGTTAAATCTTAGCAGTACTAGCTCCATTAGACTAACGAGGTAAGTTAGTCTGGGCTGTTTCCTATCCCCATAAATATCGTTCTTCAACCACATCTAGAAAATATAGGACAACGATGTCAGGGGTACTTTCCTACCATGGAAGAGTTAGCAGAAGCTGTGTGACTAGGCGGATACCACAACTGACAAATATGTGTAGATCATGTTAGAAATTCGTCCCTCTCTCCTGTCCCCCATTTTGGCAAAAGGAATGGGACCACACACAAAAAACAAAATCATCATTCTGCATGAAGAGTTCAGAGCAGTGTACCTGTTTGTCTTTGTATCTAAGAAAAGTACACAGCAGTATACCTATCTCCAAGAAGTTTACAGAGGAGTTACATCTTTGTATCAAAGAAGAGGGCAGAGCAGTATACCTATATGTCTCCAAGAAGTTTACAGAGAAGTTACATCTTTGTATCAAAGAAGAGGGCACAGCAGTATATCCATCTCCAAGAAGTTTACAGAGAAGTTACATCTTTGTATCAAAGAAGAGGGCACAGCAGTATAACTATCTCCAAGAAGTTTACAGAGAAGTTACATCTTTGTATCAAAGAAGAGGGCACAGCAGTATACCTATATGTCTCCAAGAAGTTTACAGAGAAGTTACATCTTTGTATCAAAGAAGAGGGCACAGCAGTATACCTATCTCCAAGAAGTTTACAGAGAAGTTACATCTTTGTATCAAAGAAGAGGGCACAGCAGTATACCTATATGTCTCCAAGAAGTTTACAGAGAAGTTACATCTTTGTATCAAAGAGGAGGGCACAGCAGTATACCTATATGTCTCCAAGAAGTTTACAGAGAAGTTACATCTTTGTATCAAAGAAGAGGGCACAGCAGTATACCTATATATCTCCAAGAAGTTTACAGAGAAGTTACATCTTTGTATCCAAGAAAAGTGCAGAGCAGTATACATGTCAGTGTGTGAGAAGTTTTACAGAACATTATACGCTTCAGTTCTCCTTGAAGTGTACAGAGCAGAACATCAGTTTTCATGAAGTGTACATAGCAGAAAAACCTATCAGTCATAAAAACTGAGTCTCCGTGGCAGAGTGGTTAAGCCATGTGCATCGTTTCCCTTCAGGTGTCCGTCATTCGGATCACGAGTGAAAGTTTCTTGGAGACTCACGGGGGTCATCACCGGAGCTACAGAATTCGTGTTCTGGGTGTCGCTACGAGAGGCCGCTCTGCAAAAAAAGACCCATTCATATAAGGTGAAACCCGATGCAATGAAATTTATCATCTCGACTTTAAACCCTGTTTAACCTGTTTTAAAGAGGTATATACAGCAATATCTGCGATATGGCATAGGTGTTACAAACGAGTTTCGACATGCCACATATCACGTTCGAAACATAGCTGCGGGTGATTTGGAAGAAGACACCGTTTACGCTGGTGTGAATACAAATATATGAGTGCTGTTCTTTCAGAAAGCAATGACAACCTACTGAACCTAAACATGCCTAGACATCACAAAACAAAGACTACTGGAGTTGACTGCGACGTCCTGTAAAGGACATATGACTAATTTAACTTAAATGGCTCTATATATCTCACTTCTCACGGCTTGCACAGAGCACTTAACGCCTCAGTCCCTAATATTTATAGAGAGCAGGCTATGTATTTGCAAAACATAGGCTAGCAGTAAAGCTGACAGTATTTAAGAGGTGTACAGAGCAACAATCATACTTATCATTAATGAAATATACAAAACAGTTTATGCATCAGTCTTCACGAAGTGTGCAGCGTTGTTTACCTATCAGTCTTCAAGAAGTATACAGAGTGCTATAAATATCAGTGGTATTAGAGAGTTCAAAGTAATTTACTTATAATTCGTCAAGATTTGTACACATCAGTATTCTAGTAGTTTTCACGAAGTTTACAAAACAATTTATCGATCAAGTCATTACGAATTGTACAAATTAGTTTACCTGTCATTTTACGAGAACAGTACAGAGCAGGTCACATATCAGTCTTTGCAAAGTGTACAAAGTTCTATGTTTATCGTACTCCAAGAATTCAGATCTGTATTCAAAACGTTTACACGGCATTATGACTGATGTCTCCAAGAAGTATCAGAGGTGCACATATCAGATCTCAAGAAGTTAACAGGGCAGACTATCTATACATTTTGAAGAATACAGAAGAGTATACATATTAGTCTCCAAGAAATGAACAGCATGAGTAAAATCTAAATTTCCACCTCAGGTGAGTTCCTGTTATTATTGGACGTCCAATTTGTTTCTTGTAGTCGTGTTTCAGTAAAACCCACAATCTACTTCTCGTGTTTTGGGTGATTCATTCATTGTTATTATTGGAGAGACGCTTGAACAATAACAGGTCTTTGACAGAGAAAATCCCGTTTGTTATCTGAGCTTCGAAAGGAAAATATATAATATATTCATTGTAGACCTCGTAGGAAAAATAATTAACGTCCAACCAAGCATGAATTGGCCTACAAATGATGTGGCTTACAAGACTGTGGGACTTTACTCCATTACGAGTTTTATGGGTTCAAGAAGAAGTGTGCTTCTCAATTTCCAAGAATTGTACAAAGCTACCTACAACTGTTTCCTAGAAGCATGTACACCTTAGTTTCCTAACTGAGAAGAGAGAGGTGTATATATTGGCCACCAAGACTAGCACAGAGGACTATTCCAATCAATCTTCACGAAGTGCGCCCAGCAGCATACCTTTCAGTTTTCAAGAATGCACCGAGAAGTATAAATATTGTCTCAGTATCCAAAAAGAATGCAGAAGAGTATGTCTTGTTCTCCAAGCAGTGTACAGAGCAATATGCATATACAATCTTGAAGACATGTAACAGATTTTGCAAAATGCGCAGGGCAATGTATCTATGAGTCTTCAAAAAGTATTCACAGTAGTTTTATTATCATAGTCACTTCATGAGTGCACAGAACAGTTTTTCTCTGTCTTAAAGAAGAATACAAATCATTTCCCATATGGGTCTTCTCAAAGAGTGTAGAGCTGGATACACATGTCTTCAAACGACGTACAGAGCAGTATAATTTATCGGTCTTCGAAATGTATACAGAACAATATTTCTGTCAGTCTATAATAAGATTACACAGTAATCTCCAGCATTCTCAATTTCAAATATTGTATGCTTTGGCGTCTAACATGTACGTACGGTAGTCTGTATATGTTTCCAAGAAGCTTATATAGCAGTATAGTCCCATTTTCACATATGTATACAAAGAAGTATAACACAAATCTACGATAAGTGTATATGGCAGTATACGTATTAGTCTCTATGACAGGTACAGAGAAGTATACGTCTCAATTTTCAAGCAAAATATATGTATAATCTCGTGAGATATTATATAGATAAGTCATTGAATGTGTCCAAGAAGCTATTTTAACAATATAGACTGTCTCTAAGAATTGTAGGGAACATAATTTCTTAGTTTTGCTCTTAAAGATGCATACAGAACAGCATATGTGTTTATGTATATATGTATATGTACAAAGCTTATAATTTTACTGTTGTTTTATGATCTTTCATTGTCTTAAAAATGTATTCCCAATGCTGCTTTATTTAAGTCCGTAGCATAGAGGTGTGTATAACAGTGATATAAACCGTGATTTTATTAGTAATGAAATGTACCAAGGATGTTATAGCATTGTCATAGCTCTTACAAATTACTGACTACTTGAAACGTGTATAGAAACCAGTAAATGTAATATAATAAAGGTACATTTAATACAAGTTTATCTATATGTTTGCCTTTTAACAGTAACAAAAACCATATCTTTTAAGCTGTAAAATATATATTTCATAAAATATAATAAATGTAATTATTGCAAAAGGGATAGAGCCGCCCACGCTCTGAGCTCCCGTTACGTTGCCAGCGGTAACGGTATCAGGTTGGCGTGCAGCTGCTATCACATGGACGAACCAGGGCTAGTGTCTCCACACTAGTGGCCACCCCAGCTCTGAGGTATGTGGTTTGTTATCCGTATAGTGTTCCGGCACATACCGACCAAACTCCTTCCCGGACAGGCGCCCTCGAACCATGTATGTGTTAAGGGAGGAACCCCGCGCGACCCTAAGCTTTCCAAGTCAGACAGGCCATTGACTGACTCTGCGAGGACCTTGACCACTTTCGGACAGACATTGACCGGCGAGGTCACGGACAGACCGGACGGACATGTGACCGATGTCACGTGGTCTCCACATACCATGGGCATCCTGCCAAGTAACCAGCCAGGTTTCCCTGGAAGGCTGACAATCACTACTATACACTCTTTCTTTATATACCAGCATAACTACCTATGTAGAATTGCTTTGGTAAAACTGTCTTGAATAATAACGATTCATTTATGCACGCCTTTAATATTCTGATGCTAGTTTCAAATAATTAAGCTATGTAAAACAGATAACATTTAAAGCCAAATATTAATTTCCGTAATGGACAATTTTGTTACACCACTGATCATTACAATTCAGGAATTATTAAAATTAATTTTTCTCATACGATTACATCCCTTTAAATTGTTAAATACCTTGAAATATAAATTCACTGTCAAAAATAAATAAACACAGCTTACTATTTTGAAAGATATTTTTGAAGCAAACATGTTATACTATAAGTTAACTTAGAACAATGTCTTTATTTAATAAATCAATTGTTTGTTAATGTTGTCAACGTATGTATTATTGTCATGCGCACTTGTGTGTAATCTTATGACTTCCTATATCGAGACGACAGGTTAACCTTGTTTTTCCATATTTTATATCGGGTGAGGTATTATTATTAAATAATCTTGACGACATTTTTCGCTTCCCAATAAAGCTTATACTCCTCCCCCTTTTTCTCATAGTCTAGCGGACTAAAACCCAAGAATCTATATGATATAATCTAGCACCATATGCCGAATGCGACTTATGGAGTTTAAATGGGTATTTACTTACTTATCGCTTATTGTACGCTCTCAAAAATAAATAAATAAATAACAACAACAACGAGACAGCCCTTTTGAAAAGTATTTCATTTTTTAACTTATAAAACTTATAAAATATAATTGTACAAAATGTCAACACTTAGATTACCAAAAGTGACTCATTGGTATTCTGGAATTGATTGATTGTTGTTGTTGTTGTTGTTGTTGTTGTTGTTGTTGTTGTTGTTGTTGTTGTTGTTGTTGTTGTTGTTGTTGTTGGCAATTTAATGCTCATTATAATCTCCCTACAATCATGAGGATTAATTCAGATAATTAAAACTGAACAAAAATATTGCCACGATTTAAATAATTCTCCCAGGAAATAATTTTGATGGTTGACATTCGTGATTATAATTAAAAGTGTTTTCAAATGGCAGCTGTGACAAGGAGTATGTGTCACGGCTGATGACAGGGGATTGTATTGTAAATGTACGGATTGAGCATCAGCATAACAAACAGAGTAACTGTCGACTGAACTTCTTGAAGCGTATCACAAGAGAAACTGAAAAGGGAGAAACAGAAGAAGTACGTGAAAGCCGACATAAAAACGTTGTCTGCACAGCCAAGAAAAGCCCACTTTGTGAGTACTACCGAGCATCAAGCCTGAATTTCTCACACCAGTTGCATAGGAAATCATCGCTTCAATTTAATACATTTGGAAACATTAAAATAAAATCGTAGCATAGCCAGCAAAACCCCAAAGGTGAGTAGCTTCTGAACTTAGCTTCAGTGTTTTCGTGTTTGTTTGCTTGCTTAAACTTAAAGTACTTACTTAAACTTAAGTATACTAGACTACCTATTAATTTAATTTAAACTAGAGTAAAATAAAAATGTTTGCAAATCCTTTTACAGCACATCGCTGTCAAATCAGTATCTTTCAGCTGATTGTTGATTTCTTGGCAAGATTACGCTCAGTAGTTTGCCATTGCTTTCTGAGCGGCCGGTTCACATACCCCGTAAGTTACCGTCGAACCACTGCTGATTCTCACCGTCGTTACATTACCTACGAGATTACGGAGGAAAGTCACTAACCTCTAGGCCAGGAAGCCGGCATGTACTAGAGTACACTACATTTATTAGCATATGTAAAGAATATTGAAAACTAAGAGGGTTTTTACTTATGAAACCATTACATTTGGATACAGCTTGACAAGATGAATACAACGGTATCTCAATGAAGACTGTACGTTAATTCTAAGCGGAGTTATTAACATTTTTGTGTCATCATCTACTACCAGGAAGTGTAACGGGATCTTAAGAAATGGGGGAATTTTTATCGTGTCTCAATAAATTGCAAGCTGAGAAATTCTGCCTTCTATTACTGTCACTTGTTTATTTTTAAACGGACAACATAGTACCATATTTCATTGCATCCGGGGTGGCGAGGCCTAACTTGGCTTATAATCTATTTTTCAATAGGATGTGTCATGACGTAATTAACAATTAAAAATGGCCGTCAATTGTTTATTATTCATTAAAAGTCTGTCGCATTGCTAACGAACCTGGTAACATGTATTTTTTATTATGCGTTTTGGTAACAGGAAAGTAAAGGTCACATTCCTCTTTCAATAGAATGTCGAGAAGATTGAGAGGATCGACTTCATTGCACCCGGTTTTACTCCATATGGCTCAGTCTCTTTCCGCAGGGCAGCTTGCCGAAAGCATCATACAAAGCACGAGAGTCTCAGAGTCTCCGAGAAATATGCACTCGACTTCTAAGAATTTTCGATAGGATCTGATGTGGACCCACTGCATTGTGACAGCTTTTTTTTGCTGTTGATTAAATATCATGCATTAATGTAAGTAAACAAGTTTGTAGCTGCTGCATAAAGTAAGCAGAAGTTAATTAATTATTAAAATATTAAATAATAAAAAAATAAAGATACTAATTAATTAAATATTTGCTAATAATTGATTTCTGCTTCTGCTCTATAATTAATTTCACTGTTCTGTATCTAAAAGTGAGCAATTAATAATTAAATACTAACATTTTAAAAAAGCAATAACTTATTTCACAGCATTTTATTTAAATTTAAATAATTATGTACTGGTGCGCTGCTAAGAAATACAAGTACTCCTTACAGGTTTACAACAGGCGGGTCTGAAAACTGGCTTTCAAAATTATTTTCAGTCATGTCAAAGGGTTACAAATTATACAAGTACACAATAAGTTACTGCTACAAATGAAACTTGTATTCTGTTTAATTTTAATAGTTAAATTGCCAGTTCTAATTATAAAATAAAAAGGAGTCCACTCTGCTATACTACGCAATGCTAACGGCATGGGTCCACCATTTTGAATTTTGCGATATCGATATCTCATTGTTATGCTAAAATTGGTTATTGTTTTCTGGAAAAAGTCATAAACGATCATTGTTGGAACTCTTCACATATATGAAAACTTCAATGGAGAATGCAAAAATGTAATAAAAAGTCTAATTTTATTTATTATACGTGAGTTATATGAAAAATTAGCTTACCCGGTATCAAATATCGAAATTTAACTCCACAAAGAAATGACATATACCGACAAAGGTTTCCAGTCTAGCAGACAGGCCACTTATGCAATTTTTAGAGTTGTATCCCATGAAGTTTAACCGGTTATTTCCGAATACATCCAATCAGAAACAAGCATGAGTACCCCCAGGCATAAACCGGATGTCGCAAGAAACTTTATGCTAATGAGGTCGTACCACACCTCACCCATTTCACGATATGCCGACAATTGACATTGCTACATTTATCACTTATCATTTAGAGAGAGATGTTTGCTACGAATGTGTATTTTGTTTTCGATGAGAAACATGTTTAAAGATTGACAAAATCTGCCCATCGATTGGGAGGGTTCTCTCAAAGTAATACTTTTGTTTGCTGACATGGTAGTTCCCTTTTCTGCCATACTTTTGGTTTGCTGACATGGCAGGTCCCTTATTTTACCATACTTTTGGTTAGCATGGGAGGATGCGTGGTTTCGAGGTATCGTGTCCGTCTCGAGTGCTGGAGGTCCTGGGTTCAAGCCCCGGTGAGGACTGGGATATTTTCACGTGGACTTCTAGAAACATTTCCCCTGGTCTCTGGGTAGTGAGATCGGACGTCCGCGTGTATTGTTGCGCACGTAAAAAATCCCTTGGCAGTTGAAAATTGAAAAAGAGTAGCCTCATGGCACTACCCGGGCAAAATTTCGAGTTAAAAATCTACCCAAAGTATTTCAGGATCATCGCCGTGTGCTATGGAGTTCGTGCACTGAGCTGAGTTTCTCCAAACTCAGGTTTGAGTTAGGAGGAGAACGGAGCCCTTATGGGTTACACCCGTGTACCGTGATGTTGATCCATCGACTAAACTAAACTAAACTTTTGGTTAGCTGACATGGTAGTTCCCTTTTTTGCCATGCAACAAAACTTTTGGTTAGCCATTATTAAGCAGGCGGTCTCCATGGTAAAGAACTTGCGGACGTGATTCGTAATTCCGCTTACCTGCATTCGATACACAGCTGTGACCGATTTAGCAGCAGAACATGTCACGCTATGTTTCAACATATTGGTATCGGAGCCGAACATTGAGAAATCAGTGGCAAACTACTGAATGTAAACTTAACAAGACATCAACAATAGCACTGCGGTGAGAGCAGTACTAGTAGTGCTGATGATAGTTTTGGAGCGAGTCGTGATTGGTTTGAGTGCTTTAAGAAGCGTTCACACCTGCACAACATTCAGACCGTTTCAGGTGAAGCAGTGAGTGCAGATACTGCAGCTGCAGAGCATTTCCCTACAAAGTTAGAGGCCATGATTGAGGAAGGTGGTTACTGTGCAGCAGACATTGAGCAAATTTTTTTTTTCAAGCAGAGAAGAGCTAGGAAAAGAGGCAGGAAAAGCTTACAGTTTCATTCTCAGATGAAGAGGCAGAATTTAATGCCTCTATGTTCCAATAACTCTACCATTCACCTTCCAACCCACCTCAACTTAGTCAATAAATATCAACAACCATCAAAATAAACATTACATAATACACTGGGCATGTTATGAGAAGAAATGGATTGGAGAATTTGGTGACAACTGGTAAGATCGAGGTGAACAGACCAAGGGGAAGACCTAGAAGCAAGTACCTGGATGGCTTGGCCTTGTGGCATGGTCGAGACAGAAACACGGAGCTGATCCACGACTCTGGTGATCGAGTGAGATGGCAGAACATGACCGCCCACGCTTACCGGCATGGCACATGATGGATGGAATACACTGTATTTCATTTAATTTTTCTAAGGGGAATAGTGGTTCGTCATACGTCGTTTCACTTAAAGTTGCGTTTTCCAAGAACGTAACCGCAACGTTAACTGGGGCCTTCCAGTGTATATATATATATATATATATATATATATGCTTGCTTGCTTGTGTTCGTTGGCTTGAGCTCCAACGTGAAGTCCTGTATGTCGGATGAAGGCATCCTGTTGTCCAACATCAGTGTGATGTCATACAGAACCTGAGGTTTGCATGAGTATCCGTTGTCCCATGTCTGGCTTATTGGTGTGCAGACTGGTGGTTCCTCACAGGCAGACACTCTCCGACTTCGGAGGAATCGACGATCCTACTGACTTTAGCCAGGACTCCGAAGGGACCTGTTGCCCAGGATGCTTGACGAGGACACGTCAATAGGTCTTGGCCAGTATATAACCTGGCCCTGGTGCCTTGGAAACACCTCTGCGTCCCATATATATATGTATACAGGGGGGCTGCGTGGTCTCGATGTATGGTGTCCGCCTCGAATGCTGGAGGTCCCGGGTTCAAGCCCCAGTGATAACTGGGACTTTTTCACTGTGGACTTCTAGAAACATTTCCCCTGGTCTCTGGGTAGTGAGATCGGATGCCCGTGTGTATTGTTGCGCACGTAAAAAATCCCTTGGCAGTTTGAAATTGAAAAAGAGTAGTCTAACGGCACTGCCTGGGCAAAATTTTGAGTTAAAAATCTACCTAAAGGATCCTTGCCGTGTGCTACTGAGTTCGTGCACTGAGCTGAGTTTCTCCAAACTCAGGTTTGAGTTAGGAGGAGAACTGAGCACTTATGGGTTACGCCCGTGTGCCGTGATATTGATCCATCAACGAAACCTAAGAAAACTAAACATATATACATATATATATAGATATATACTTTTTACCTATGTGTTTGTGTTAATACAGTTGTCTTTTCCTCAACAGTTGTAAAATAAAATCAGCCCTGATTCCAGAACTGCCCACAGAATCCAGAATTCATATTCCAACACCAAGTGAATGTTGGTCCAGAACACAAGAAACTCAATGGGTCATCGTCAGTGACCCAAGCCCCAAAACTCTAATCCACCATCTGAAATCAGTTGGCCATTTCTCCAGGGTGACAGGTAGTAACAGCAGCTCAGCATGGCAAAGAATGTCCAAGAAACACAAGAAGAGTTACTGGAGGAACATATTCAGAAGCCAAAGGAAAGATATATTTTAGAAAGTCTACAAAATGCTTCAGGTATTTCATTGAAGAGCATATGTTTACTGACTGATTATTTCATTATCATTATCATCTTCCACTTTTGCCGTCAAGCATCGTGGGGAGGATAGTTGACATTCTAGTGCCCATTGGGTGGCACTGGATAGTGTCATTCCTTGTGGCTTGTGCAATATCTTTGATGTCAGTTTTCTTTTCGGACGTCCTCTTGCTGTCATATCAGATCTTCTTTGATGCAGCGCCAGTGCTGGTAGTTGATGATGTTGTATTCTATCAAGATGGCCAAATCAATTGATATTCTGCTTTTCAGTATATGTGGGACAAGAGTGTCTGATAACATCATTTCTGACTCGGTCTCATATGGTTCAGTTGACAGCTCTGCTCAATTTGTTGGCTCATACCTGACATTTGTAGGTTAGCATGACCGAGTGGATAGGAACACATGTTCTTAAACATCTGTTGTGCTGATGCTGAGGTAATGGGTTCAACCCCTACACCGTACAGTTGGACTAAAATGTTGACCTATCGTCTTTGACTTGGCGACGTAAATTACAAGTACCTCTGAAGTCGGTGTGGGTTTGCCTGATGGCGAGGGACACTGTTGATAGGGAAAGCTAATCCACATGCAACATTCAGTCCAGTACTACTAGAAATAGTATTATGGACTATGCTTGAGTTCAAAGCAAGCGAGCGCAAAAAAGAAAACCTGACATTTTGTTTAAAGGAGCACTTTAATTGTACACAGGTATCTTTTTATGTCTTCTTAAGTCTCCACAAGGTTTCTATGACAAACTGGTTAAAGGAGCACTTTAATTGTGCACAGGTATCTTTTTAAGTCTTCTTAAGTCTCCACAAGGTTTCTATGACAAACTGTTTAAAGGAGCACTTTAATTGTACACAGGTATCTTTTTAAGTCTTCTTAAGTCTCCACAAGGTTTCTATGACAAACTGGTTAAAGGAGCACTTTAATTGTACACAGGTATCTTTTTATGTCTTCTTAAGTCTCCACAAGCTTTCTATGACACTTTAATTGTACACAGGTATCTTTTTATGTCTTCTTAAGTCTCCACAAGGTTTCTATGACAAACTGGTTAAAGGAGCACTTTAATTGTAAACAGGTATCTTTTTATGTCTTCTTAAGTCTCCACAAAGTTTTTATGACACTTTAATTGTACACAGGTATCTTTTTAAGTCTTCTTAAGTCTCCACAAGGTTTCTATGACAAACTGGTTAAGGGAGCACTTTAATTGCACACAGGTATCTTTTTAAGTCTTCTTAAGTCTCCACAAGGTTTCTATGACAAACTGGTTAAAGGAGCACTTTAATTGTACACAGGTATCTTTTTAAGTCTTCTTAAGTCTCCACAAGGTTTCTATGACAAACTGGTTAAAGGAGCACTTTAATTGTACACAGGTCTCTTTTTAAGTCTTCTTAAGTCTCCACAAGGTTTCTATGACAAACTGGTTAAAGGAACACTTTAATTGCACACAGGTATCTTTTTAAGTCTCCATAAGGTTTCTATGACAAACCAGTTAAGCCACTTGCCTTGCTCTTCAAAGGTTGTGGGTTTGATTCCAGGCTTCCTCATTAAGTTCACGAGTGCATTTTTCTTGGAGACTTCTGGGGGTCGTTGCTGGAGCTACATTTTGTTCTTTGTGTAACACTTTCTGCAGTCCCCTTTGCAGAATGAGCCTGAACCATGTGCGATCAATAAAGTCAACCCTCTCACCTTTGAATCTTAAGAGTTCAGTTACCTCTGAAGTCAGGGTGGGTTCGTCTGATTTCAAGGGACACTGGTAACAGGCAAAGCTAATCCACACACACAAACCAGTCCATTGCACTAGAAGTAGTAGCCCATGTATTGATTACACTTGGGTTCTAAGCAAGCAAAAGGCAAAAAAGAAAGTGTTCAGTGTCCTCCCATAGATCACACAAGGAGATCCTCAACACAGTGCACAAACTCTGTAGACCAGCGCTGGTTCAAATATAAATTAACCAGAATCGCTGATTATTATTTGAGCTAGTGGGAAGGTTTTCTGTTTATATTTAGCCTGGGTAGCTGCCTAATTGGCCTGCTGTTGTTGATTTACAAATGCAGAGGAATTTTACATGTGAGCAAAGTGCATACCCGGTTACATGGTGAAGGGGTTACGGATGCAGTTCGTAATGCTGCATACCACACTTGAAACACAGCTGCGTTGGTTATTTTATGAAATAGTATGGGTGCAGGTCGTTCAGAAAGCAATGGCAAACTACTGAACATAAACTTGCCCAGGAATCACGAACAGCCAAAAAATGCTGGGGTTGACTGCTACGTCCGTATTTTAAAGGACATACCAGTCTTTTGAGTTTTCGCCCTTATCTGAGAAGGCTAGACATTCAATATACTGCCCCAGGATTAGGGAGAGTATATAATTCTTTTCCAGTTTAAACAAATATAAATATGCATACCGTCCATTTTGTTATTCTTACCAAGTTGCTCAAATTATAAGGTGACACTGCTGCTGAACTATAATAAGGTATAAATGTGTTGTGATAAACTCTCTAAAAAGCTGTTCATATTCATACATAATAATTGTTTTACAGGTCTTAGTCAGATATGAAAGAGCTATCGTATGACAGTAGACGGTACTACCTGCTTTCTGTTAGCGCTGAATGTTGGGCAGCACTCACCAAACATGACACCCCAAATTGTGACAATGGCTTTGGTTGGAGGAGTGCAATTGGGAGGGTATACGCCTTACTCTAGTGAGGAAATGTAACCTAAAGACTAAATGTCATGGCAGGGCAGACCAGCCCCTAAGTCTTGGTTGGCAACTGGTCTAGGATGGAAGATCCAACAGGCGGGCAGTTAGAGCATTGTTTTGCTGATCCGGCAGCTTCTGCAGCTTGTCTTGTTCCAGACGTATTGGTGTTACCTTTCCTCTGGAGTAAACTAGACAGGCCGACAGATGGGTCATGCTATGTAGGCAACACGTGGTCTCTAAATTCAGCCCAGACTTTGTGCTATGGAGAGTTATCTCCATTTTACAAACTATCGTCTATAAAGACATCAAGGTGCCAGTCAATTATTTTACCTGTATGACCTGATTCCTATTCAGGTTTTAAAAAAAGATCAGAATAAAGTAAGAGTTAAATAAGGTCCCATTTACATGCCTTGAGGTTCTAGTCACATGTTTTTCCCTCTCAACCACTCAACACTAGGTGAGGTATAGTCAATATTACGCAGACCGCTCTTGAATGCCTGAACCTTTCCTGCTACCCATTTTAGACTGCGTCGACCTGGGAATCCAAACCATATAGAAAAATTTCACTTCCGTGAGGGAGAGGGGGGGCTTCCAAGCGCATGATAACTGCCCCTTCAGTCAAGCGTGTTAGTTACTGAACTGTAGCAGGCGCCAAAGAATTGTTTTGGAGAGAATGGTGCTGCAGGAAGTGATCAGAGGATCTTTCCAAATGCTCAAAACTCTGAGGAAAGGCCTGGCCTTAGACACATACTCACACTGCTACCATTATTATTGGAACTCTTCACTGGCTTTTACAGAGGACTGAGCACGTGTGGGAATGTCCTGAGTGCTGTGATGTTGGTTCTTGACTCAGCTCAGCCCATATTGGGAAGTGATGGCGGCGGTGTGATTTTGTGAAGTCAGTTCTTGACTCAGCTCAGCTCATATTGGGAAGTGATGGCGACAGTGTGATTTTGTGAAGTCAATTCTTGTCTCAGCTCAGCTCATATTGGGAAGTGATGGCGACGGTGTGATTTTGTGAAGTCAATTCTTGTCTCAGCTCAGCTCATATTGGGAAGTGATGGCGGTGGTGTGATTTTGTGAAGTCAGTTCTTGTCTCAGCTCAGCTCGTATTGGGAAGTGATGGCAGCGGTGTGATTTTGTGAAGTCAGTTCTTGTCTCAGCTCAGCTCATATTGGGAAGTGATGTCGGCGGTGTGAAAAAGTCAGTTCTTGTCTCAGCTCAGCTCATATTGGGAAGTGATGGTGGTGGTGTGATTTTGTGAAGTCAGTTCTTGTCTCAGCTCAGCTCATATTAGGAAGTGATGGCGGCGGTGTGATTTTGTGAAGTCAGTTCTTGTCTCAGCTCAGCTCATATTAGGAAGTGATGGCGGCGGTGTGATTTTGTGATGTTAGTTCTTGTCTCAGCTCAGCTCATATTGGGAAGTGATGTCGGCGGTGTGATTTTGTGAAGTCAGTTCTTGTCTCAGCTCAGCTCATATTGGGAAGTGATGGTGGCGGTGTGAAGAAGTCAGTTCTTGTCTCAGCTCAGCTCATATTGGGAAGTGATGGTGGCGGTGTGATTTTGTGAAGTCAGTTCTTGTCTCAGCTCAGCTCATATTGGGAAGTGATGGCTGCGGTGTGATTTTGTGAAGTCAGTTCTTGACTCAGCTCAGCTTGTATTGGGAAGTGATTGTGGCGGTGTGATTTTGTGAAGTCAGTTCTTGTCTCAGCTTAGCTCATATTGGGAAGTGATGGCGACGGTGTGATTTTGACCATGTCATGCTTCAAATGCCTGATGATCTATAAAATATGGGATTAACATAATATTGGGACCTGCTAGTGACTAGACACTTGACTATCAGTCCGGTGATCATGGCTTTGATCCGCATCGTGGAGGATTCAGATTTTTAGAAATAGACCTGGCACCCATGTCTACCCTACTTAAAGTAGGTACCAAGAATTTAAAGAAAATAGTCACTTAAAAGTTGACAGGGTTGACTTCATTGCACTAGGTTTTTATCCCATATGGCTCAGTCTCTTTCTGCAGTAGGGAAAGCGTCGCACAAAGCATGAACTCCATAGCTCCAGCGATGACCCTCAAGAGTCTACAATAAAAAGGGACTTGTGAATGAAAGGACACGACCTGGAAGCGAACCCACAACCTTCGGAGCCCTAGTCAGACGGCTTGACCACTTCACCACAGAGACTCCCATGTACCAAGAATTGTCTTAGGAAGTAAATGAAGCCGGTATAATACTGACCACATCACCCGAGTGCTGATTGGTCTATGCAAATATGGGTTTAGCCCAATACACCTTAAGACATGTAACAAGGTGATTTACTTAGTATAACACCATATACAAAACATTGTAAAAGGCTACTTTATATTACTTATTTACTTACTAATGTATGTTTGCAGTTTTCGGTAAATATTCCACATAATCAGTGTTTGTATTTCTGTCTCTCAGAACCCAGAGTGCAACAGTTTGTCATGAGAAGACACAGCTGCCCACCAGAGCCATCACTGCATTCTCAGGCACTCGGTGCAAGAATACGGGCCGGAAGGCTTTCAAGATGTTCAGTTTTATTACTGTTATAATATTGATTTATT
Organism: Cepaea nemoralis; assembly: GCA_014155875.1. Lineage (NCBI taxonomy): Eukaryota > Metazoa > Mollusca > Gastropoda > Stylommatophora > Helicidae > Cepaea > Cepaea nemoralis. Next base: position 68,109 of record JACEFZ010000495.1, on the reverse strand, counting down.
TGGTTGTTTCGGGATTCGAGGTTTAAAGATTTAGCACAACCTACTACTGTGATAATAATGTATAATTTGAGGTTTAAAGATAGAGCAGAACTCACTACTATTATAATAATGTATAATTAGAGGTTTAAAGATAGAGCACAACCCACTACTATTATAATAATGTATAATTAGAGGTTTAAAGATAGAGCACAACTCACTACTATTATAATAATGTATAATTTGAGGTTTAAAGATAGAGCACAACCCACTACTATTATAATAATGTATAATTAGAGGTTTAAAGATAGAGCACAACTCACTACTATTATAATAATGTATAATTTGAGGTTTAAAGACAGAGCAGAACTCACTACTATTATAATAATGTATAATTTGAGGTTTAAAGATAGAGCAGAACACACTACTATTATAATAATGTATAATTTGAGGTTTAAAGATAGATCACAACCCACTACTATTATAATAATGTATAATTAGAGGTTTAAAGATAGAGCACAACTCACTACTATTATAATAATGTATAATTTGAGGTGTAAATATAGAGCACAACCCACTACTATTATAATAATGTATAATTAGAGGTTTAAAGATAGAGCACAACCCACTACTATTATAATAATGTATAATTTGAGGTTTAAAGATAGAGCACAACCCACTACTATTATAATAATGTATAATTTGAGGTGTAAAGATAGAGCACAACTCACTACTATTATAATAATGTATAATTTGTCTGGAAGCAGTTTCTCGCCATGGGTCTGTGATATTGTAGCGTCATCACATTTTGTGTGCCAGGATGCCTGGAGGAATAGATCTTTTCCGCACTTGCCCAGACAATGAGCTCAGACATCAAACTATGATTATTATTATTTCCCCGCCTACTCTTCGTCTTCTTCCTCCTTCGTACACCATCAGTTGTCAACCTCAGTGTATGTAGAGTTGAGTAGAGTCAACCGACATCATTGCACTCGGGGCATTCCCATAAGCGCACAGTCCTAATCCTCAACAGCCAGCAAAGAGTTACATTACTAATGGTGCCCGTTGCAGGCTGATTATATTGTCCATATTGCTTTACCTTTGAGTGATGACTTTCAACCAGATCCCCTGACCACCCCTTGCTGCTGCATTCTCTCCAGACCATGATAGTCTATCTGTTCTTCTGCATTATTCACATGACCCTGTGACCTCTGAATCGATGCTTGTCAGTCTTCACCTTTGACAGTATGCTTTGTGAATCAGTTACAATCACAACATTCTATACAGTTCTCTAACCAGTGGAAAATTGCAGTAACCGCCTCCACCTTCATTCTCAGACTTGAGGTTGTCGTATCATACGCCAAGCTCTCCTTTACTAAACATTGGCCATTTGCTTTTGCTAGGTATCCCCAAGCACTTTTTTGCCTCTTAACACAGAGCCCTCGGTATAGATAATCACATCACCTGGGTGAGAGTAGTCATGAATTAATTGTGATGAATTTCTATTTCCGTAACGCCTGCTCCACTCCCTACACCCACGGGCCATTGTGATTATAACCCCACACAAGTCTGAATTTCTATTCGGCACTCTCACCCACTCCTTGTCTCACCCAATCTTCTCAAGTGTGCATGTATGTAAAGAAAGCGGAGGTCAACCTGGAGACATAAGAATTGCCATAAAATGTATCCTCAAATGGAGTGGGTGTAGGCCAAAATAGTTTTCTCTGTTCTGCATACAGTTGTTCACTATTGCAGCAAATTCTTGCCGTCTTATTACCAATTGAACAATTACATTCAGTATCTCCTATCTAGAGTTGATTGAACAAGTGGTATTTCAGCCTGTTGTGTCACTTGCAGAGTATGAATATTGCAGCTTGTTCACTTTGGCAGAGTCAGTATCATCTTTCCTGTTGCTGAATGCTCTGATTTTCATTTGGTTTGATGTGTTGTTAACCTTTTTTGGTCACAGGCTTCTGTTACTTTACCTCGTTCTATTCTAATTTGTGTCTATTACTCCTACCCCATTCAACCTCTGAAGAGAAGTTATAATAAGTGAGCATCCCAGTCTCATTCTTCTTCTTCTTTCGTTCGCTTGAAATATGTCTATAACTGCAATGTTCCATCGCCCTGCTACTGAGTGAGTGCGTGGGCGACACTGTGAGCTGTGAAATTCGCATGGAATGCTTTTACATCTGTCCTGTACAGTGACCTGCATGTTCGGAACAATGGCTACTGGCTGTGGCTGTTAATTGACTGATTTGCCTTTTCGGTTCATGAGTGCATTTTTCAGGAGACTCCTGGGAGTTGGCGCTGAAGCTGCTTTGTGCGATGCTTTCGGCGGGTCGTCCTGCGGTAAAAGACCAAACTATGTGAGAAAACCTGGGTCAATGAGGTCTTTCTGGTGACTGCTGAGTCCATCGATGATGAACTGTGGTTTTCGTGGATGAATTTTGTGAAGATGGAACCTCGACTAACTAACTAACTAACTGCAATGTTGTCTCTTGTATGAATTTAACTGTCTGTTTTAGTTCACACAGTGGTCCGTAGAGTTTATCTTCCACTGTCGTCTCTCTAGGCCAGAAGGTTTGCCTAGATATGTTATATTTTGAGCAGTCTTGGAGTATGTGCTCTGCTGTCTGCGCCACCAATCCACATGTGCACATGGCTGTTTCACCAATCTTGAATTTTGTGTACATGTGGTTGCGTAGTCTATTGTGTCTTGTTCTGAGGTGCAGAATAATGACTTGTTCTGGTTTGTCCATAATGTGGTAGTCATCTTGAGCAGGTTTTGGGGGCTTTCTGACTGATTTGATCATTCTTTTCTTTTGGTGGTATGTAACGGGTGCATCAAGCTGTTCTTCTTTTGCTCCTTCCTTAGCCAATCGATCAACTCTGTCGTTTCTGGGTACTCCACAGTGGGATGGTATCCACTTATGGTGACCTTATGCTGACTGCTAAGTTCAGAAAGTAGTGTCTTTAGTACTGACTATTTCCCAGACAGGAGCGCCTCGAGTACTGATTTTGCATCTGTCAATAGAACCACAGGTTGTGTACCATGGCTGTTATTTAGTAATTTCTCCGTTGCTATCATGATTGCCTCAATTTCAGCATCATAGTTATGGTAGTACTTTCCTATCGGTACTCAGGCCTTGTCCATAGTATTATATGGGTATTCTATGTACACTCCAGCTCCTCCATTTCGAACAGCATTTTGTGCTGACCCATCTGTGTAGACTCGGATCCAGAGGTCCTGTGGGCATTCTTCATCAAGAAAGCTGAGAGTGGCTGTTCTGCGCTGTACACTGTTCTGTTCTTAATTGTCAAATATTCCTCTCACTTTTGTCTGGATTTGTAGTAATAGTCTATGTTCATCTTTCCATGGAGTATGCTGTGGAATAGTTGTCAGGGGGATACCAACTGTGGGCAGATCGGTTTCTCTGCAGAGTCATTTTTGGCCTGGTGGATAAAACTACTTCTTTTCAACTGGCCCATAGCTAAGTTTTCAAATCTGTCTTCATAGGGTGGCCTGGTAAGCTGAGGAACTTGTCTGCTTGTATTTTGCTTGTGTTCTCCCCATCTTCTCCATTTCCACTAAAGGGGTTGATCTCATCCCTCCTGTGGTGACTCTAAGTGCTTGATTTTGCACCTTGTCCAGCTCTTGCAGTGTGGTGTTTGATGCTGAACACCATGCAGTTGACCCGTATTCCAGATGTGGTTATATGCTTTGTTGATAAACTTTGCTAAGTATTTTCACACTGGTTCCCCGTGTGGTTCCACTTAGTTTTCTCAGGATGGCTAATTTCCTTCTGGCTTTTATTACTGCTTTGTTGACTTTGTCAAAGGCTTTCTTCAGGTCTTTCCATGTCGCAAGCACCAGCTTCTTCTATTGGAATGCATACTCAATTTCTTGAGAGAGGTAGGATGTCTGGTATTCCATAGAGTAGCACTGCCTAAAGCCTGCCTGTTGTGGCACAAGGATGTTTTCACTTTCAATATACCACTGCAGTCTGTGATTAATGATGCACTCCATTGTTTTGTAGAGACAGTTGGTGAGGCTAATTGGTTTGTAGCTGGAGGCAATGGAACTATCTTTCCTTGAATCTCTTGAAGCAGTCATAACATTTGATCGAAGACGTACTGTAGTGATTAGATCAAGTATCGCTATGGCAAAAGTGTATTTTTGTAAAACTTTGGCAGGAACCTGCATTGGGTCTGTACACTGTTAAGGCCATCACATGGTGATGCCCTGAGTGCATGCAGAAACAGGTGATCAGTCTTTCCATTGTGTAGTGAGCGACGATAGCTAGCATCGATCGACCCCTCATCAGATTACGCTCATGCTATTGTCGACGTAACATTCTAACCATTACACCATGTCCGTTACTAAAAACATACTCACCATTAAAAGTTCAATTGTACTGAGTACAAGATAGTTGAAGTGCTGTATAGAACCTATACTGTTGTAGACATGTCAAATATGGGCTAGACGCTGACAAGAAGAACATCTATTGGTTGTGGGAATGGGGTTTCTAATTAGATTGAAAGGGATACTGCCATGAGATGGATAAGCAGTGACCTAGTATATGCGTCAAACTATGAAATGGGATCAGGGCAGCTCGCGTAGGCGATCGGAAAAGCGAGATTATACCAGCGACACAGCGCACAGCCAATAGGTGGAGTTAGGGTGGTCACATGACTGCGCTCCAGCGGGCAGGACAGCCGACATTGCAGGATGAGACGTGGGCATAGAAACATTGACTGAGCAAAATACTCATCAATATCTTACGATCGTCTGGATTATGAGTGGACACCCCAGGCTCATCACAAGCAAAAGTATTTTATATGTTGGGCACGCTATTCCCATCTAACTCCAAGATGACGTGTAGTTCCAGCCTCCTTTTCCAATTCAGAGAACTGAGATCTAATCTGCTTGAGATCCAATGCCCCTCCAGGCATCCTCAGCAGTCCCTAATACCCCACCCCTCTCCATGCACTCCGCACTGGGTGGAGGTCTGTGTGTGTTCCGGAAGTATCCTACTCCTCTCCAAACATCGCAGTGTATGATGTGCCTCTCCCTTTTATACTTGACCTTTACCACTTTCAACTCTGGCCTCCTAGACTCTGCTTCTAATTGTTGATTCAATTGCAGTTACTAAGCTTGAAAAAATCTAATGTTACTGACCGCTTTCTTTCACTTGACCCAATTCCTTAAGCTTCAACTGCAGTAGCTTCTATTGTATCTTCATCCTCTATATAGTACTCTTCTAAATTTCATTAATTATTCAAATAATAAGTATCCTATATATCTAACCAATTTCTTCTTAAATTAATCAAAATCAATCAATCATTATCAATAAATGTAAGATAATCAACACAATATATCTCAATTAATCACCTACTAACAAAAATTAAATAAATAATATATATATACTCAACCAATAAGTAATTATATTCTCCTTACTAAACTTAAATTCCATTTACAACAACAATTCACAATATTCATTAATAAGTATCAATAATAACTATGCCATGGTAATAATAATTATATAGCACATAACATCCATCATATAATTATAAATATGTATTATACTACTATATTTGCAATCATAACAACCATTGCTTATAATTTAATTTCTCTATTCCATAAAATAATGACTATTTTATTCATTCATATTCTAATTATACTTCACCTCGACACCGCAAGGTACAAGAGGAACATGATGAGATGAGATGAGATATTCTAATTAACTATTTCTTTGTTGGTATGATGTGTAAATTGCTGATATTCATTTTTCAAAATAATGTTCACTTTCATTATTAATATATATTTGCGCTGTCAATAATGTTCTTTACTTTTGGGTTCTGTACCGAGACGATCGACCCCACTTTGCCAAGTTATTATTGACTGACAGAAAACAAATGAAACAGTCCATAAAGAAACAAATGGAAACGGTAAAAAAAAAATAGTGACAACATGCAAGGCGGGAAAGAGTAAAGGGGGTCCAGCGAGATAAGGACCAGGATGATCTAACCATTCTGGGATAAAGGACATGTTCTTGATTCAATACTTTGGTGATCATGTGGGAATGTGAGAGGACGAACAATGATTGCATATGCTTATCGCATGGCACACAATGACGCTGAAGATGACTTATATATATATATATATATATATATATATATATATATATATATATATATATATATATATATATATCTTCATTACCAAATAATTGTATTCAAAACCTTTGACTTTACTTTTAATGTGCATGCAATACATTAAAAATTTTATGTTTTAGAAATTCAGTTTAGTTGTTCTATATAGTATTGTTTCATCATAGAAAACGAACAATTAGATTACGTAACTGTGTCCTATTCTGGGCTTGGAACTCACCCATAATTGAATTCCATAGTTTTATTTCTAGCGTGGATGTCTTGAATTATATCTATCTCTGCATGTCTGTTTCATAAATGCTTTCCTTGGGATCCACCGTTGCCATATAGTCAACTTCTTGATGTTTCTACAATGTAGCTAAGTCAGAAAAACTTTAACTTTTATATTTCTTTAAGAAGTCTTCTTTGCTCCATTACTTTCCACTGGTTTATTAATCTGTTTCAATGCCATTTGTTCTTGGTCTTTCGTAACTCATGCTGTTTGTTTGTCGTTCTACAGTAACACATATCCAAATGCATTCATTGTATATTTTTTTAAATCTTGTTTTTACATCTTTGTTTGGTTTAACACACAAATTGTATATCAAACAACTGGCTTTTCTATTGTTATCTGTTGAAACATCTTTTGATACGTGTTCCAGGATACCCAGTCAGCTTCTGGTTAAGATTACATGAAGAGCGGATGATCTGCATGCAGCTGTGTCACCAGGTGCCTCACATATGCTCCCAAGGCGATGATCCCTACACCTGTCTTGTGAGATAAACAGTCACCTGGGGAGACAGATTAAATCGGTTAGAATTGTTTGTATCATTGGCTAATTCATGTTTGGTGGAATGGTTGTAGTACAAAGCTGAAATGCCACCATCTGACAAACATTTGACAGTTGTAAACACGTAAGGAGTCTTAAGGTCCCACCTCTTGTGTTGAGTTGAGTTGGGCTAAGAACCAACGTCATGACACTCAGGACATTCCCATATGCAGCCAGAGAAGAGACACACTACTAATCGTTCCCACCACTATCTGATTGAAAGTCTTCCTGGTCTTCCCTCTCAGGTTTGAGATTCTTCCAAAACCCATTCCAATTCCCCCACAATATCATTCTTTCCACATACGGGTTCTGAATCTGTTTCCCCACCTTCTCCACCTGGTCCCACTGGCGCACAACCACCTCTCCCTTGTCTATAGATAATTTACCACCAAGAGGTGCATTCCCTGCCAGTCTATCAGCCTGTTCATCCCCCCCCCCCCCCACTATTGTATAGCCAGGGCAAAAAATCCATACAATTCTCACAATCTGAGACCTCTGAAGCGAAGTGAGCCATTTCACACAAAACAATCCTTTCTTCACCTTACTAATCATACTCCTTGAGTCCATAATGAATACACTGTGTGTTGCGGTGGTCTCCTCTAACATATGGAAAGCCGCTGTTACTGCTTCCACCTCCATTCTCATGCTGGAGGTCATAGTCTCATATGCCACACTCTCCTTTTTCAAGCGTCGTCCATTAGCGGTCCCACCTCTTACAGCTAGGTGCTTTTTGTAGTAATTGATGTCAGTAAAGCAAAGGGTACCTTTACAACCCAAACACACAACGGGCATTCAATACCAGATCCATATTTTTATAGACCAATCAACACACGGTGGATCGTGTGGTCAATATTGTGCCAGACTTTAACATCATATAAATAGCTATTGCATGACAAGAATGACTCGATGCATGGACATGAATGCTTTCATACATAGAGAACAGAGTGGATTGTGGGTTGCTGTGGTTTTAAATTTACTCTATCGACCACTTCAGAACGACTTCACTGGGAGAGTGAGTTCATCCATGTCCCATCTGCCCGGATATAGATTTGAACTGAACTTTGTCTGTTGTTCCATCCAGCTCCTCGTTAGTGGTTGAAACCCAAAATATCAGCTGAATTATAGTTGAAAACAAGGTCCACCACTTATAGGTGAGGTCAGCTCCTCGTTAGTGGTTGAAACCCAAAATATCAGCTGAATTATAGTTGAAAACAAGGTCCACCACTTATAGGTGAGGTCAGCTCCTCGTTAGTGGTTGAAACCCAAAATATCAGCTGAATTATAGTTGAAAACAAGGTCCACCACTTATAGGTGAGGTCAGCTCCTCGTTAGTGGTTGAAACCCAAAATATCAGCTGAATTATAGTTGAAAACAAGGTCCACCACTTATAGGTGAGGTCAGCTCCTCGTTAGTGGTTGAAACCCAAAATATCAGCTGAATTATAGTTGAAAGCAAGGTCTACCACTTATAGGTGAGGTCAGCTCCTCGTTAGTGGTTGAAACCCAAAATATCAGCTGAATTATAGTTGAAAGCAAGGTCCACCACTTATAGGTGAGGTCAGCTCCTCGTTAGTGGTTGAAACCCAAAATATCAGCTGAATTATAGTTGAAAACAAGGTCCACCACTTATAGGTGAGGTCAGCTCCTCGTTAGTGGTTGAAACCCAAAATATCAGCTGAATTATAGTTGAAAACAAGGTCCACCACTTATAGGTGAGGTCAGCTCCTCGTTAGTGGTTGAAACCCAAAATATCAGCTGAATTATAGTTGAAAACAAGGTCCACCACTTATAGGTGAGGTCAGCTCCTCGTTAGTGGTTGAAACCCAAAATATCAGCTGAATTATAGTTGAAAACAAGGTCCACCACTTATAGGTGAGGTCAGCTCCTCGTTAGTGGTTGAAACCCAAAATATCAGCTGAATTATAGTTGAAAACAAGGTCCACCACTTATAGGTGAGGTCAGCTCCTCGTTAGTGGTTGAAACCCAAAATATCAGCTGAATTATAGTTGAAAACAAGGTCCACCACTTATAGGTGAGGTCAGCTCCTCGTTAGTGGTTGAAACCCAAAATATCAGCTGAATTATAGTTGAAAACAAGGTCCACCACTTATAGGTGAGGTCAGCTCCTCGTTAGTGGTTGAAACCCAAAATATCAGCTGAATTATAGTTGAAAACAAGGTCCACCACTTATAGGTGAGGTCAGCTCCTCGTTAGTGGTTGAAACCCAAAATATCAGCTGAATTATAGTTGAAAACAAGGTCCACCACTTATAGGTGAGGTCAGCTCCTCGTTAGTGGTTGAAACCCAAAATATCAGCTGAATTATAGTTGAAAACAAGGTCCACCACTTATAGGTGAGGTCAGCTCCTCGTTAGTGGTTGAAACCCAAAATATCAGCTGAATTATAGTTGAAAACAAGGTCCACCACTTATAGGTGAGGTCAGCTCCTCGTTAGTGGTTGAAACCCAAAATATCAGCTGAATTATAGTTGAAAACAAGGTCCACCACTTATAGGTGAGGTCAGCTCCTCGTTAGTGGTTGAAACCCAAAATATCAGCTGAATTATAGTTGAAAACAAGGTCCACCACTTATAGGTGAGGTCAGCTCCTCGTTAGTGGTTGAAACCCAAAATATCAGCTGAATTATAGTTGAAAACAAGGTCCACCACTTATAGGTGAGGTCAGCTCCTCGTTAGTGGTTGAAACCCAAAATATCAGCTGAATTATAGTTGAAAACAAGGTCCACCACTTATAGGTGAGGTCAGCTCCTCGTTAGTGGTTGAAACCCAAAATATCAGCTGAATTATAGTTGAAAACAAGGTCCACCACTTATAGGTGAGGTCAGCTCCTCGTTAGTGGTTGAAACCCAAAATATCAGCTGAATTATAGTTGAAAACAAGGTCCACCACTTATAGGTGAGGTCAGCTCCTCGTTAGTGGTTGAAACCCAAAATATCAGCTGAATTATAGTTGAAAACAAGGTCCACCACTTATAGGTGAGGTCAGCTCCTCGTTAGTGGATGAAACCCAAAATATCAGCTGAATTATAGTTGAAAACAAGGTCCACCACTTATAGGTGAGGTCAGGTTTCAATACAAGCCGTGAAGATGTCTCATATACTGCACATCATTCAGTATTAACTTGGTAGAATTCAACATGAGAACTCTGATGATGTAATTAACAAAGCAGGGATAACAAGAAGAGAAGAAAGAAAGAGATGAAGAGGCGGAGGAGGAAGTAGGAGGTGAGGAAAAAGAAAGCTTTTTAGAATTTGGCAGCATATAATGCACAAATGTCCAAACCTAATTACAAAAGAAGTTTAATTACACAAAGAGAATCTGTTGCTGGCATCAAGAGAAGATAGTTCACATCCCTTGGGTTTATCATGTGCAGGAGAAGGCTGGAGTATCTAGTCACAACAGGAAAATTGGTGGGGAGAAGAGGAAGGGGATGACTGAGGAAGAAGGTGCTGGAGGGCTTGACATTATAGCATTGAGAAACATCAGTATCAGAAATGATTGACAGCACACGAGACAAGGCTGTGGACAGACATGATCCCCAATGCTACAAGGAATGGACAATGAGAAGAAGAAATACAACAGGATTTATTAAGTGTACTTAAGAGAGTTGATGAGGATTGCTGGAATGTTTTTTTTTGCCTCAGGAAATACCCAGATGTTTACATTGCACCAAGTTTTGATGTTTACATGACACTAAGTTTTGATGTTTACATTAAACTGAATTTTAATATTTACAATACACTGAGTTTGGATGTTTACAATACATTGAGTTTTGATGTTTACATTACATTAAGTTTTGATGTTTACAATACACAGAGTTATGATGTTTACAGTGCTCCACATTTTGATGTTTTCATTATGGCACTGTGACGATCATCAGTTGACTTGTACGCTGAGTTGATTAATCATAACACTTAAGAGACCACAGTTACAGGATGAGTTATAGGGGCCCATTAGGGAAGCACAGAATAGTACTGCAACCTAGCATGTGTATAGTAATACGTGATTACGGAGGGTTGGCTTGGGTCTGGCTGCTTCATCCCAGTGAAAACTGTAGCTGCAAATGTAATTAATTATGGGCAAGTCTTCAAAGGTTGAATCGGCTGATGGAGGCAACAGCAGCCGAAGAAGAGGAGGAGGAAGATTGACCAGGAGGAGGAGGGTGGAAAAAAAAAGAGTAAAATGAAATAGGGGAAGAAGGAAAAAGATGAGGATCAGGACAAGATGAAGACTGCCATTTACTGCCAATATAGTATCTTGCGGTGTATGTCAGAGGGGTTTTTGAGTCTGAGGAATTAAGGCCGCCTGGCTAGTGCATTCGCCGTGAACTGTACAGGTTAGGATTTTCTTTTTGCCCCCAAACGGAAAGAAATCCCATACCTTACCGAGGGATCGAACCTGGGTCTCCCGAAGGAGAGTCCGGTGTTCTAGCCACTCGGCCGGCTGCTCCTCGACACAGCAAAAGCAGAAGGAGAAAATTATTTTTCAAGCACTTACCTCTCATAAACGTTTTAATACTTTTGTGCCTAATAATCACCAATTTTCTACAAGTACATTATATTATGATATAGCATATAATAATATCTTCTTCTTCAGCGTTCCGAGCCATTGAGGTTCTTTACTGCAGATACAATCTTTTCTCCATTCATCTCTCTGATGGACCTTCTCTTGCCAGTCGTTGATTCCAAGTGCTTTGAGGTCTGTATATGTATTATCTCTCCACCGCCTTCTTGGTCTACCTCGGGGTCTACGGTCATTTATTTCCTGAGTGTAAGCGAGTTTTGTTTCCCTATTATCTTCCATTCTTTCTATATGCCCCAGCCATTGTAGTCTATTAGCCTTCATGATACCAGTGATTAGCGGGGACTTAAACAGATCATTAATGTCTTTGTTACTTCTTCTTTTCCACTCTCCACTTTGTGTATCCCTAATGGGTCCAAAGATGCGTCTTAAAATTTTGTTCTCAGAGGTTTGTAACAAGGCTTCGTCTCCTTTCGTTGTACTCCAGGTTTCAGAGCCATACAGCACAACTGGTCTGATCAGTGTTTTGTATATTGTGATTTTGGTGTTACGAGATAGCGCCTTTGATTTTAGTAGATGTTGTAGTGCATAGTATATCTTATTTCCAGAGTTGATTCTAGTTTGTATTTCTTCCCTTATGATGTTGGAGCAGTTGAAGATTGTACCCAGGTATTTGTATGTTTCCGTTCTTTTAATGGTCATATTATCTATTTGTATGTGGCCAGAGTTTTTAGCCATTCCGTCTCTTGAAATTACCATATATTCTGTCTTATCTTGGTTGATAACCAGCCCCATCTGTTGGGCTTTTTCCTTTAAGTGAGTCAATATTTCCAATGTCTTTTGTTCACTTTGACCTATAATATCTATATCATCTGCATAACCAAGCAGCTTGGATGTTCCTCCAATATCACATTCCTCCTTTACCTTCCTTACAACTTTCTCTAGAGCCAGATTGAAGAGTAGCGGCGATAGTGCATCACCCTGTTTCAAGCCAGATGTTATTTGGAAGGGGTCTGATTTCCTGCCTTTATATGTTACTATATTATAAGTATCTTCCATGCATAGTCTGGTCATGTTGATTAACTTCCTTGGTATTCCAAATTCCCGCATATCATTCCATAGACTTTCTATACTGGAAAGATTATAATAATATAAAAAAATAAAATACATTGCAATGTAAACAAATCATTACTATCGGTTTTTAAACTAAGTGCGATCTCCAGTCAAGGGTGACTACAATGATTCTCAAACGGTTTCTTTCTCAAGTTCTTGCACCTATTCTGTATAGGTGGAGCCTGGCACGGACTCTGTTCAATCGAGCTTGAAAGATTTGCTTCGACGATACACTATAGTGCATTCACATTTGTTTGCCTCAATATAAAGATCCATATCTCAGTAACCATCTGGGGGGAAATTATGAGATTTAGTATATAACCTTATCATTATGTCCACCCATCAAAAAAAAATTTTGTTCTGGAGATTTTACGGCATATTTCAAAGTTTGTTTATATGCGGTATATAATTTACGAGTCTAAGATTAAATTCATAATTTTAAATGTATTACAGCGTAGCCAGACAATCAGTGCTCAATGTTGAATATTTTCACGGGATTGGCCTTATGCCAACTCCCCACGTTGTTTAAACTAGGACTGTTCAGAGGTGTCTCAAAATGTGGGTTATTTCATGAAACCTGATTAATATGTTGTTGTTTTTTTTTAAATCTTACCACTTATAGCTAATATTGAAATGTGTGAATATTTTTCAATGGGATTGAATGCAAAATTGTGTATACACTTCAAAGAATTGCTATGAAGTTGTACACATATTTTTGTCAAGAAGCTGATCGCAGGAAACTGTTTTATACTATTACAAATTCCGAAAAAAGAACAGTGCATGCATTGGGTTTGAGTAAACGGTTATTTCGTCGATGGGTGCAAGAATCTGGAATTAAACCACCACGCAATAACCAAACGGTAGGTAGAAAGATTACTGTAGGCAGCTTTGACAAAGATGTCATAAGGCGAGCTATTATAAAAATGCTTTAAAAAGTCGCTTAAAATTCGACAGGATTGACTTCATTGCACCGGGTTCTATCCCATATGGCTCGGTCTCTTTCCGCTGCGTGGAAAGCATCGCACAAAGCACGAACTCCGCAGCTCTAGCAACGACCCACAGAAGTCTCCGAAAAATTTAACTCGTGAACCGAAGGATGCTGCCCGGAATCGAACCCACGACCTTTGGAGCCTGAGTCAAAAGGCTTTGCCATGGAGACTCCTAAAATTATAAAAATTTTGGATTTTATATCTAGGATTATCCAGCATTATAAAAATGCTGGATGCCAAAGAAACAATGATTGTAAGAAAACTTAGGGTTTGGTTGAGAAAGAACAATAACATAGAGCTATCCAAAACAACTTTGTGGAAAATTATAAGGACATTATCTTCACTTTTTGAAAGTAACAGGGCGGTAGAAATATTCTTTGCGAGAAACCGCATTTAGGAGCCATGAGAAGCAGATACCTACGTGAAATAAGGGAAATGCGCAAAGAAATTTATGGCATAGTGTGTTTGGATGAAATGTGGATCAATGCGCACCACACAAGTGATAAGGAATGGCAATCAGTGGATGGACAGATAAAGCGATATGTGCCCAGTAGTATAGGACAGCTTTTGGTCATTGCCCATGCTGGTAATACGCATAATGGCTTACAACAGAATGCTGGGCTCGTGTTCGTATCAAAGCATACAGACAATAGGTATTATCATAATAAGATGAATGGTAATGTATTTAGAGATTGGCTCGAAAATACTGTGCTTCCAATTATGGACAATGCATGATATCAATGTTGTTGCCCAAGAAGACAAAATACCTACAGCATCGAGCACAAAGGAAGTAATAAAGATATGACTGAATGGAAAAATACCATTTCCAGAAACGTATTTCTAGCTAGAATTGTTGTCCCTTGTAAAACAGACGCCAAAAAGCAAGAAATATCAAATCGACAAGTTCATAGAAGAGCATCGTCATGGGTGCTTGAGACTTCCGTCGTACCATTCTCATTTTAACCCTATAGAACTTGTGTGGGCTAAAATTAAAGAACAGGTGGCAGCAGACAATACTATATTCAAATTGTCTGACGTCAAGATACTAATCCAGTCCGCGCTATTTAATATTGATAAGAGTTACTGGAAAAATGTGTGGACCATGTGTTGAAAGAGGAAGAGGATTATTGGAGAAAGGATGGATTGAATTTTATGCAACCGAGAGCAGTCATCAACCTACAGGAATCGTCCGACACAGATTAAGGTCTGGGCAGATCGCAGACCTTAATCCACATGCACACGAACTGGGATATTTTGCTACAAATATTCAGAAGAATTGCCTAAACATTACAGCATCAGCATAATGTCAATGGCAACAGTTTGTATTCCATAGTGATGAATTTTCAATTCCGCAATCCCTCAGCGGTGACAAACTATTGGGAAAAAAAACACACACACACACACTAAACGCATTGAATACCAACAGAAGAGTAATATTGCGGTGGAAACTGACATATTGTGGCATAACAAGAAACGTGAGAGCAAACACGTTGTCAAATTAGGGGACAACACACGTGCATACGAATCAATCTATAAACTTCAATGAAAAGAGGACCAACATCTTGGTCGTTAAGAAGAAAGCCCACTACAGAGACACTGACAACTATTTTCATAGTGCAAAACAGGTAATCATGTTCCGTCTCAGAACGGTAAACAAAAGAGTAGACAATCTTTCACGAAGACTCAAAGCGGGACTGTCGCCCATGTGTACGTGTGAACAAACTACACAGACAGCTGAACAGATCCTTAAAAATGGAAACATGATGACTAAATTGTGGTATCATTTCTGGTCACTCCATACGCACTTTAACGCACAGCTATTTGGAAGCTTTCACGAACTCAATATAAAAAGCTAACATGAATACTTGTGTACACATTATGAACCAGCAGCTGAAGAAACAAGAAGGAAATGGAAAATAAGGTAAGAAATATATTACTTCTACTTTCCTGTCAATTTACAAATTATTTACGTCTGTAAATTCTCTGTCTTTACTAATATTACACATTGCACCCCTCTCGGGATTCTCCGTGGTGAAGTGGTCAAGCCATCTGACTCGGGCTCCGAAGGTTGTTTGTTCGATTCCTGGCCGTGTCCTTCATTTCACGAGTGCATTTTTTCGGAGACTCCCGAGGGTCGTCGCTGGAGCTACGGAGTTCGTGCTTTGTGCGACGCTTTCCGCGCTGCCATATGGGATAAAAACCCGGTGCAATGCAGCCGACCCTGTCGACATTTATTGCACCCACTCCCATACGAATCCGGATACGCCTTGTGTCGTCATGTGAATTGGCGCGGCGTTCCTTACTGTAAAAACAAGTTTGTTAGCGAGAAATCACTAGTTTTTCAGCAAAACACAAAGAAATGTCGTCGCTTTCGATGATTTAAGTTGCTTTTGGACCTATCAAAGACATATTCCTTGGTTGGGGGGTAATTATAAGACGGCAGGACAAATATCATAACGATGCAACAGACAGTTTTCAAAATAATTCATCGTGAATGACGGCATTCGTTTGTGGACATACTATAGCCAGGGAGTTGGACGCGTCAGTCAGCCATCCAAACCTATCCCAAGAGAACCATCGTGAGGCAGTGAAGACATGGGAGAATGAGACTGTGAGAGAGAAAGTGAATGAGTGAGTAAGAGCGTGAAAACATGTGGGAGAATTAGATTTAGAGAGAGAGAACGTGAATTAGCGAGTGATACAGTGAAGACATATGGAGAGAGAGAGAGAGTGAAAACGGATGACGAGTGAGACAGTTAAGACATGTGGGAGAATGGGAGAGAGAGTGTGTGACGTTAAGACATGTGGGAGAATGAGACTGGGAGAGTGGACGTGAATGAGCGAGTGAGGCAGTTAAGACATGTGGGGGAATGAGACTGTGAGAGAGAGAGAAACAGTGAAAGTGAGTGAGACAGTGGAGGCATGTGGGAGAAAGAGAGAGAGAGAGAGAGAGAGAGAGAGAGTGAAAGTGAGTGATATCGTGAAGACAATGAAACTGAGAGAGAGAGATAAGTTAAATAGGTATTAATTAGTCGACAGATCATCCTCATTGCACATTGAACCATTCAGTCCAAAAGTGCTCGGATCCCCTCCTCAGCAAATCCCGCAGCGTGTAGCGGCTGACGACACCAGTTCTGTGATGGTTTATCAATCTTCTTTGGCTTCCTGCGTAGTGTTCTTGTTTAGCCATACCTCTTTTAACTTGCTGTTCTTGCAGCCTGACCATGGTTGTAGATTCCCAATCCTCGCTTGATTCTCGTAAACGACTTACTTCTCGTAGAGCATTCAGAATGTCTGCCTTGTCCATGGCTCGTCCGCCTTCCACAGTAGCCCTACCTGCAAGCCTGTCAGTCTGCTCATTCCCTTGTACACCCGCATGCCCTGGCACGAAGACGAAACTAATCTTTGCCAGCCGAGACCGCTCCAGAGAGAGCAACCATTCTCTTCGGACCCACCCCATCTCTATCCCCCTGAGCATATTCATTGAGTCACTAAGGACACATGCCCGATTGAATGTCTGCGTCTCGAGCCATGTTATTGCTTTACTTACTGCCATGACTTCCATAGTCAGGCTGTTTGTGGTCAAAGCAAACACGCCAGACTATTCCTTTACACTTTTCCCTCCGGCCTGAGCCGTAAAGGCCCATGACCTTCTCACTCTTCGGACGACCGACCCATCCGTGTAAACTGACAGCATCATCCTCTAACGAATTCTCGAAGATCAGAGCCTGTACTTCCGCCTCCACAGCAGCTGGATTTTCTTGTCTGCATTTCCTGTCTAGTTGGATGCACACTGAAAAGATGTACAGAACTCTGTTGGCACTTGTACTCACTCCTCGCCAGGTTCTAAGTCCTCAAGTGAACACACCTGCTGAAGAATGTCTTCGGCTTGACCCATCCACGACTTTCCTCTTTTTAACCTGCTGCCCTTTACCTTCCTAATCTCGCTGTGCAGTGGATGTTGTGTGTTTGCGTTGACTCTGAGATATGCACATGATTAGCAAAATTGTATTCTGTCCCTTATGGTTGGAAAATCAAGAAGGTAGCGCATCGCCCTGAGAGAGAGAGAGAGAGAGAGAGAGAGAGAGAGAGAGAGAGAGAGAGAGAGAGAGAGAGAGAGAGAGAGAGAGAGAGAGAGAGAGAGAGATGAATGACTAAGTGAGAGCGTGAAAACAGTGTGAAAGAATGAGACTGAGAAAGAGAGAGAAAGTGAATGTGCGAGTGAGACGGTTAAGACATGTGGGAGAATAAGGCTGAGAGAGAGAGAGAGAGAGAGAGAGAGAGAGAGAGAGAGAGAGAGAGAGAGAGAGAGAGTGAATGACTGAGTGAGACAGTGTAGACATGTGGGAGAATAAGAGAAAGTGAATGAGCGAGTTAGACATGGGAGACTGAGAAAGAGAGAAAGAAAATGAATGACTGAGTGAGAGTGTGAAAACATGTGGGAGAATTAGATTGAGAGATAGAGTGGGAGAGAGAGAGAGAACATTAATGAGCGAGTGATACAGTAATGACATGTGGAAGAATTAGACTGTGTGTGTGTGTGTGAGAGAGAGAGAGAGAGAGAGAGAGAGAGAGAGAGAGAGAGAGAGTGAGAGAGAGAGAATGAATGACTGAGTGAGAGTGTGAAAATATGTGGGAGAATTAGATTGAGAGATAGAGTGGGAGAGAGAGAGAACATTAATGAGCGAGTTATACAGTAACGACATGTGGAAGAATTAGACTGTGTGTGAGAGAGAGAGAGAGAGAGAGAGAGAGAGAGAGAGAGAGAGAATGAGTGAGTGAGACAGTGAAGATATGTGGGACAATGAGATTGAGAGAGAGAGTATGTGTGTATGTTTGAAAGTTAATGTGCGAGCAAGATAGTAGTGAGACAGAAAGAACGAGATAGAGAATGAGCACGTGAGAAAGAATGAGTGAAATCGTGAGAGAGTGTAATTGAATAAGAGAGAATGAGTGACACAGTGATTTAGATAATAACTGAGAGAATAAAAGAGTGAGTGAGAGAATGGGGAAGTGAGTGAATGAGTTAAAAACTAAGAGAGTGATGAAGGTGAAAAATACAGTGAGAGAGAAAAAGTGAGAATACGAAAGACAATGTGAAAGTGAGTGTGATAGAAAGTGTGAGTGAAAGAGATTGAGTTAGAGAGCGAGACCCATTGATAGAGTTAGAGAGAGAGAGAGAGCAAATATGTGAGAGAGATTGAGATAATAAAAGTGGGAAAGTATAAGCAATTAAGTGAGTGTGCGAGAGAGAAAAACAGTTCCAAATGCAGACTGTTACAGTGATCACAGATTAATTACTGGCACATTGAGGGTAAAGTTAAAGAAAGTCAAGTATACAGCAGGAAACCCTAAATATGACTTGTGCAAATTGAAAACTGACAAAGAAATACAAGATAATTTTAACATAGAAGTAAAGAACAAATTTGATTTATTGTCTGATCTAGAGATCCTATTTCAAGATGTAGATGATCAATGGGAAATGCTGAAGAATTCAATCAGTTGTGCAGCAGAAAAAACTATTCCAAAAGTAAAGAAAGTGGGCCGTAAGACATGGATGACTGAAGAAATTTTACAACTAATGGAAACAAGAAGACAGAACAAAAATAATCCTGCCAAATATGAAGAAATTCACAGAAAAGTCAGAACCTTATGTAAGGAGGCTAAAGAAACATGGCTTGAGGAAAATTGCAGAGAAATTGAAAAACAACACAACAGTAAAAATGCGAAACTAATGCACAAAAGAATTCAGGAGATTACTTATCAAAGAACACGTACATCAGCAGGCTGCCTAAAGACAAAAGATGGAAGAGTCGTAATAGAAAAAGATCAGATTTTACATGTATGGTCAGATTACGTGAAAAACCTTTATGACGATAACAGAGACGAACAATATATTGTTCAAAATAACAATGAAGGGCCAGCAATTTTGAAGACAGAGGTTCAGAATGCTCTTAATCATATGAAATCTGGCAAGACCCCCGGTCCAGACAGCGTCACAACAGAAATGATTAATGCTTTAGAAGAATATGGAATAGATAAAGTTACCAGTCTGCTTAATACAATATATGATACTGGAAATATACCTCATGAGTTATGTAATTCTGTATTTATTGCAATCCCAAAGAAATCAGGAGCCTTGGAATGTGATCAACATCGAACAATTAGTATAATGAGTCACATCACGAAGATTTTGCTAAGAATTATCATGCAAAGAGTTAGGAGGAAAATACAACCTGAAATAGGAGAAGAACAATGTGGGTTTGTAGTAGGCAAGGGTACAGTAAATGCTGTGTATATACTGAGAACCGTAATCGAACGTTCTATAGAAGTAAACAAAGATCTACACCTTTGCTTTATTGACTACACAAAGGCTTTTGATAAAGTGAGACATGTCAACATGATAAGGATGCTTGAAGATCTACAAATTGATGGGAAAGACCTTAGACTTGTAAAAAACATATATTGGAAACAACAAGCTGCCATAAGAGTTGATAATGAAGTAAGCCAATATCAGCCTATTAAGAGAGGTGTGAGACAGGGATGTGTAATGTCTCCAGATCTGTTTTCCCTGTACAGTGAAAATATTTTCAGAAATATTGAAAATATGGAAGGAATCAACATTGGGGGACGATGCATCAATAACATTAGATATGCAGATGATACAGTCTTGATTGCAGACAATGAACAGGATCTGCAAAATTTAGTAGATGCGGTTGTTACACACAGTGAACAACAAGGGTTAGAATTAAATTGTAAAAAGACACAGATTATGGTCGTCACTAGGAAGAACGAAATACCACAGTGTAATATACAAGTAAATGGGAATATTCTTCAACAAGTGAATAGGTACAATTATCTCGGAACAGTAATAACATCTGATGGGAGATGCCTTGAAGAGATTAGAACAAGGATCGCCATGGCAAAAGTAGCCTTTAGCAAGATGTAAAACATACTGACCAATAAAAAGATGTCAATTGAAACGAGAAAAAGAGTGTTGAGATGCTACATAGAACCTGTACTTTTATATGGATGTGAAGCTTGGACAATGAGCAGCCAGGCTGAAAAACATCTGATGGCTGTAGAAATGTGGTTTCTGAGGAAAATGCAAAGAATACCATGGACAGCCAGAAAGACCAATGAACAAGTCCTTCAAGAAACAAATGAAGATCGTAAACTGATCAGAGACATTAGACGTAGACAGTCACAATTTTTTGGGCACGTTATGAGAAGAAATGATTTGGAGAACTTGGTGACAACTGGTAAGATCGAGGGGAACAGACCAAGGGGAAGACCTAGAAACAAGTATCTGGATGGCTTGGCCTTGTGGCATGGTCGAGACAGAAACACGGAATTGATCCACGACTCTGTTGATCGAATGAGATGGCAGAACATGACCGCCCACGCTTACCGGCATGGCACATGATAGATGGATGGATGGCGAGAGAGATGAGTTAGTTAGTTAGCCGAGGTTCCAACTTCACGGCAACGGGTTGTCCCCATTATGCTCCGTTCCTGTGCCAATGAATATCACACAAAATGCTCCCCACTGTCCAATGTGAACAGTGGAACAGACAGGAGTCTCGGTAATCCAACAACCCGCACAGGTACACTGTGCATAATGCCGCCGCCAGAATGCCAACGCAAAAGTCCTCCACGAAAACCACAGTTCATCGTCGATGGAATCAGCAGTCACCAGAAAGACCTCATTGACCCTGGTTTTCTCACATGGCTCTGTCTTTATCCGCAGGGCGACCCGCCGAAAGTGTCGCATTAAGCACGAACTCGGTATCTCCAGCGGCGACTCCCAGGAGTCTCCTGAAAAATGCACTCGTGAGCCATAAAGGCAAATCGGTCAATTCAGCAACAGCAGGTAGCATTTGTTCCGAACATGCAGGTCACTGTGCAAACAAAAGCATATATGTAGAAGCATTCCACGCGAATATCACAGCTCACAGAGTCGCGCCACTCACTCACTCAGTAGCAGGGCGACGGAACCATATACTACCAGTCCCACAAGAGGAAAGTGTGAAATGCAAACCGCAGTCACAAAGATAAATACTCCAGAGGCCGTAGCGGTTTAATGCCTAACCACCATGATGGGGACCGGAAGATAGTCTCAAGAGATAATGAGTTAGTGAGTGAGTGATTGAATGAGTAAATTATTGAGTGAGTGAATAGGTAAATGTGTTAGAGAGACTAACAGAGAGTGAGTTAGGAGAATTAGTGAGACTGATAGAGGATGATATAGTGAGTGAGAGAGTAAATGAGAAAGTGAGTGTGAGTGACCCAAAAAAATGAGATAAGGAAATATTGAGATAGAGTGAGAGTGTGTTTGAGATTGTGAGTGAGAGAATGGGGAACAATGAGAGAGCCAAAGAGATAGTGAGTAACTGAGTGATTGAGAGAACGAGAAATTAATGACATGGTCAATTAGAGAATGAGAGAGAGAGAGAGATTTTGATAGAAAGTTGGAAAGAGAGAGAGAGAGAGAGAGAGAGAGAGAGAGAGAGAGAGAGAGAGAGAGAGAGAGAGAGAGAGAGAGAGAGAGAGAGAGAGAGAGAGAGAGAGAACGAACGAACGAACGAACGAACGAACAGACTTTATTTTCAAAGGGTAACAAATTGGGCACGCAGGCCCGTCTTATATTCGGCCCTTCCAATCACTCATCTTTCTTTCATCAACAGTGCTTAGGAAAAAAACATTGTCACGTGAATTTTGTAAACATAAACAATGCATATTACTATGTTATGAGACACATCCACCACCCACCCACACATCCCCCATTCACTCCAACTCCCCCACCCAACCACACACACATACAATACATTCTCCCACCCATCTACCACATCCCTACACCTACACATCTCCCCGCCCACACACACCTCTCACCCACCACACATCCCATCCACCCACACCCCAAGCACACATACATTCAATAACCCACACATCCCCCACCTACACACATCTCCCCACCCACTCACATATCCTCTACCCGTCCCATTTCCCACCAACAATCACTCATCCAATATCCTCCTCCACCCACACACCTCCAACCACTCAACCAAACACATATTCCTCAGCCACACACACATCTCCCCGTCAACTCACATATTCCGCACCTACCCACACACAAATTCCGCACTCACCAACATAATCTCCCATCTCCCCCAGCCCACTCACAGATCCCGAGCCCACACCTGCAAACATCCCCCACCATCTCCTAACCTGCACACACTCACCCACCCACATATCCTCTACCCACCCACACATCCTCAACCCACCCATCTCCCAACCAACATCCCTTAACCACACACCCTTACTCATATACAATCACCCACCCACACATCCTCTACCCAACCACACATCCTCCACCCAACCACACATCCTCCATCCACCCATTCCCCCAGCCACACATCCCTTAACCACACACCCCTACCCATATACACACACATCCCCACCCACGCACAATCTCCCCACCCATACAAACATCCCTCACACACATCCCCACCCACCAACACATTCCCCATTCACAAACATACACCTCCCATCCACGCACACACAACCCATACATTCATCCCCTCACACATCCCTAGACACACGTACTTATCCCTCAACCACTAACACCCACACATCCCTTACCCACTCATCAACACATACATCTCCTATCTACCCACCCACACTCACACATCCTAACCACCCATCCCCCTACCTCACACACATCCTTCACCCACCCACAAACCCAACCACACCTGCACCCACCCACACAAACATCATTTATCCACACCCAGCTCCCCTCCCACACAATACCACACCCACACACATCCCAAAGACACATCCCTCACCCACACACACATCTATCCACACATCTCTTACCCATCCACACATCCCCCAACTACAATCACCCTCACTACCCACACATACATCCTCCATCCAGCCACACACACCCCCACCCAGCCAGACATATCCCCCACCCACACACACACATCTCCAAATCCATCACCCACACCCATCACGCACCCTCCCCCAACCCACACACATCCCCCACAAACATTCACCCACACACCTCTCACCCACACACACTCCCCACCCATCCTCCCAAACATCCCACACCCATACACATCCCTCACCCACACACACATCCCCAAACCCACAACCACCCCCACCTGCACACATCTGCCACCCACCACATATCTCCCCACCCACACATATACCCCCACCCATCCCATAACCAACCATCAATCATCCACCAACATAACCTCCTCCACCCACTCACCCACAACCACCTAGACAAACACACATCCCCACCCAAAAACACATCTCCCCATACACCATACATCTCGCACGCACCCACACACAAATCCCACACCCACCCACACACAAATCCCCCACCCACCCACACAAACCCACCCCGCCCACCCACACATCCTGAGCCCACCCACACATATCACGAATCCACCCACACACACATCCCCCGATCCCCCCAACCTACTATTATGATCAAACTCCCACACTTTACACACACATACAGTGACGATTGTCGTGAGCATTTCGTAAAATTGTAAAGAAAATGGAGAAAAATTGTACATATACATTTTTTAACTTAAAAATTAGTGATGCAATTCAACTCTCTCTCTCTCTCTCTCTCTCTCTCTCTCTCTCTCTCTCTCTCTCTCTCTCTCTCTCTCTCTCTCTCACACACACACACACACACACACACACACACACACACACACACACTCACTAACGCTCTCACTCACATTACAGTAATGTTATATTATACATGATAAAATCAAGTGTCATACATACAAAATGATAATGTGAAAGATGAAAATACATAAAAAATATGGAATGGCATGTTACAGGACATGCGAACACTGAATTCTCTCTCTCTCTCTCTCTCTCTCTCTCTCTCTCTCTCTCTCTCTCTCTCTCTCTCTCTCTCTCTCTCACTCTCTCTCTCTCTCTCTCTCTCCTCTCTCTCTCTCTCTTACATACACACACTCTCACACTCATTAACTCTCTCTCTCTCTCTCTCTCTCTCTCTCTCTCTCTCACTTACAGAGAGAGAGAGAGAGAGAGAGAGAGAGAGAGAGAGAGAGAGAGAGAGAGAGAGAGATTTTGAGAGACTGGAAGAATATGTGAAAGAGTGAGTGCAAAAGTTCAAATACCGATCTTGCATAACCTGTAGGTTTCTGAGCTTGGATATGCGCTGAGAGCACCGTATCACGATCGACATGGATAAGGTAGGTTGGTAGGCGGGCGGAAGATGCCTTGCCAGGTCTCAAATACCCCAACGTCATTAACTTTGACTTCAAGGTGTTAAAATAGTTAGGATCCATAAGAGATAAAACACAGAGGATTCATAAGAGTTTAAACACAAATGATTCATAACAGTTAAAACAGAGAATTCATAAGCGTTATGAAGTGCATATTCCTTGATACATGCCTCATTCATTCATTCAGTAGCATGTCCTTTGCAGAACGTCGCTCCTGTAACAACCTTCCGGAAAACCTCTCGATCATAAGCAAGATGTCCCGCGTCTGATACACCCATCTGGAGATCATCCGCCACATCCTGCACCCATCTTCTCTTTGGCCTTCCCCTTCCTCTCTTCCCAAGCATATACCCCTCCATTAATAATATTCTCTCCAAACTTTCGTGACGTTTCAAGTAATCAAAATATTTCAATTTTCTTTTTCTTTTTTCGTCTTTAATAGCCAACCTTCTTCAATATTCAGCTCTTGAAGTATTGATGCGTTTGTTCTTTTCTTTTCTTTACCCAAGATATTCTTAGAACTCGTCTATAAAATTTATATTCAAAGGCATTTATGCTCTGTTCAGCTTGTTATGTAAGTGTCCAGGTCTCACAAGCGTATGTTACAATGGGAAAGATGCATGCTCTTAAAAATCTAATTGTTGTAGTTCTATCTGTCCCACTCCATAATTTATACAGTTGTTTTAGTCTTTGAAGAGAAAGTGATAGTCGTCGTTTAATTTCTTTCATTGTGTCACCGTTGTTTGTAATCATGATTGATTGATTTAGGAACCGACATCACAACATTCGGAGCATTCCCATAAGCGCTCCGTCCTCATCCTCAGAAGCCAGCGAAGAGTTCCAACCCCAATAGTTGTTTGTAATCAATGACCCAGATATTCAAAATTGTCCACATCCTCCGGTTTTTCTTCATTAACATATATTTCTGTCTCCATAGTTGTAATGCAAGGCTACATGTATGTATTATAAATAGGAAATGGCTGCAGGTATGCATGTTTAGTGGAATACGATTGTTCAGCCTACGTTTGTGTCATGTTTGTATGGAACAGAGACACAAATCTGTATGGAACAGAGACACAAGTTTGTATGGAACAGAGACACAAATTTGTATGGCACAGAAACACAAGTATGTATAGAGCAGAGACACAAGTTTGTATGGAACAGAGACACAAGTTTGTATGGAACAGAGGCACAAGTTTGTATGGAACAGAGACACAGGTTTGTATGGCACAGAAACACAAGTCTGTATAGAACAGAGGGGCAAGTTTGTATGGAACAGAGACACAAGTTTGTATGGAACAGAGGCACAAGTTTGTATTGAACAGAGACACAAGTTCATAGACTGTGGAAAGAACGTAGGCAATGAATTACCTGGGGATACGTTTTGATCGACGTCTTGCTTATAATGAGCACACAGACCAGGGATGAAAAAGGCCAAGCGGGGTTTGGCTGCGATGCAAGTGATGGCGGCAGCAAACTGTGAGCAGCGCTATCTCTCCTTTTGTCACTATGTTCTCCAAGAAAAGAAAGCAGTTTACCTCATTTTTAATTGTTGTATACAGTGTTCTGGTTTCATCAGCCTCTTTCAGGCAATTGTTGCAGTCCAAGTCATTCGCAATATTCGTCCCAGGAACCACATCAGCATTGAATTTAAGCTCTTCCTGATTTGTTCTATCACGTCCCAAATTTCATTGCCATGCAGAGGAACTGGGGTTATATAACATTTCGGCACTCTCTTACATTTAGTGATAGTTACTGCTTGCATCAGATAGGCGAAACACTAGATGACATACCACTATTAGAGCATGTGTAATTCGACTAAAGACCAACTAGACACACCTACAAAGATGTCTTCATTATCCGGGTCTATCATCAGCCTGTACCAACAACTATGGAATATAGGACATACTTCGTATCTAACCATTGAAATAGCACTATTGCTTGTCTAGGAATATCCAAGAATAACTTCAGTCAGACAATAAAATTAATAAGTAAATGGGAATATTCTGAAACAAGTGAATCGGCACAACTATCTCAGAACAGTCATAACATCTGATGGGAGTTGCCTTGTAGAAATAATCCAACTATTGCCATGGCGAAGATAGCCTTTTGTAAGTTGGAAAACAAGCTGATCAATAATCAGATGTTTGCAACGAGTAAAACAGAGTTTAAGTGCTACCTGTAATTTTGTATTGATGTCAAACTTTGACAATGAACAGAATGTTGAAAACATCTAATGGATGTGGAAATGTGGTTTCTGAGGACAATTCAAAGAATACCATGGACAGACAGAAAAGCCAATGAGCAAGTCCTACAAGAAACACACGAAAACCGCAACTCATTAGAGAAATTAGACGTAGACAGGCACACTTTTTGGACACGTTATGACAAGAACAAAATTGGAGAACTTGGTGACAACTGGCAATATTGAGGAGAAAAGTACAAGAGGAAGGCAGAGAAGTAAATACATGAATGGCTTAGCCATGTGGTATGTTCGAGACAAGAACACAGAGTTGATCTACGACACTGGTGATCGTGTGAGAAGGCGAAATATGACCGCCTAAGTTTATCGGTGTGGCACATGCTTATGATGATAAGTCAGACTGAAGGGCTGACGGCTGTGTTGAATGGTTTCGACAGAACTCTGTGCACGTTCTACCAACATGTAGGATATATGTATTTTCAGTTAGTGTTACATCTCTTCCCTCTCAGTTTCCACGGACTTGGGACCGTCACCTGGCAATTAAATATGCCGCGTGGTCTGATTAAAAAGACTGTGACCTAGCCATTTCTGGCATGTATGTCACGAGTTAAGTTAGTAAATGAATTACAGATTAGGGATTATGTCACATAAACATTAGTTAGTAAATAAGTAACATAAAGAGTGGTTAGTAAATGAGAAACATTAACATTAACATTAGTTAGTTTATAATTAATATAAAGTGTAGTTAGTGAATGAAAAACATTAACATCAGTTAGTAAATAAGTAACATAAAGAGTGGTTAGTGAATAAGAACACTAACATTAGGTAGCGAATCAGTAACGTAAAGAGTGGTTAGTGAATGAGTATTATTAACATGTGGATGATCAATGGGAAACGTTGAAGAATTAATCAATGTGGCTGCAGAAACAACTATTCCAAAATTAAAGAAGGTGGGTCGTAAGAAATGTATGACTTAAGAAATTTTACACCTCATGGAAACAAGAAGACTCAACAAAAATAATTCTGTCAAATATGAAGAAATTCACAGATAAGTCAGAACATTATGTAAGGAGGCAAAGGAAGCATGGCTTGAGGAAAAGTGCTTAGAAATTGAAAACCAACACAACAGTCAAAATACCAAATTAGTGCACAAAAGAATTAAGGAACTTACTACTAAAAGAACAAGTGCATCAACAGGGTGTCTAAAAACTGAAGATGGCAAAATCATAATAGAAAAAGACCAGATTCTACAGGTATGGACAGATTATGTGAAACACCTTTATGATGATAACAGAGACGAACAGTATGATATTAGATTTAATAATGAAGGACCGTCAATTTTGGAGATAGAGGTTCGAAATGTTCTTAAGCATATGAAAGCTGACAAGGCCCCCGGTGCAGATAACATCACAACAGAAATGATTAAAGCTTTAGAAGAATTTGGACTAGATCAAGTCACCAGACTGCTGAACACATTATATGATACTGGAGATATACCTCCTGAATTATGTAACTCTGTATTTATTGCAATCCCAAAGAAAGCAGGAACCTTGGAATGTGATCAACATAGAACACTTACTATAATGAGTCACATCACAAAGATTTTGCTAAGAATTATCATGCAAAGAATGAGGAAGAAGATACAACCTGAAATAGGGGAAGAACAATGCGGGTTTGTAGAAGGAAAGGGTACAGTAAATGCTGTGTATATGCTGCGAACAGTTATTGAACGTGCTATAGAAGTACACAAGGATATACATCTTTGCTTTATCGACTACACAAAGGCTTTTGATAGCGTTAGACATGTCAGCATGGTGGATATGCTTGCAGATCTACAAATTGATGGGAAAGACATTAGACTTACAAAAAACATATATTGGAAATAACAAGCTGCAATAAGGATTGATAATGAAGTGGGACAGTATCAGCCAATTAAGAGAGGTGTTAGGCAGGGATGTGTGATGTCTCCAGATCTTTTTTCTCTGTACAGTGAAAATATTTTCAGAAATGTAGAGGATATAAATGGAATCAGCATTGGAGGACGAAACATCAATAACATTAGATATGCAGATGATACAGTATTAATTGCAGACAATGCGCAGGACCTGCAACAATTAGTTGATGCGGTTGTTGTACACAGTGAGCAACTGGGGTTAGAATTAAATTGTAAAAAGACTCAGGTTATGGTCGTCAGTAGGAAGGAAGAAGTGCCACAATGTAATATACAAGTAAATGGAAATATTCTTCAACAAGTGAATCGGTACAATTATCTTGGAAAAGTTAAAACATCTGATGGGAGATGCCTTGAAGAGATTAGAACAAGAATCGCCATGGCGAAAGTAGCCTTTAGCAAGATGAAAATCATTGTGGCCAATAAAAAGATGTCAATTGAAACGAGAAAAAGAGTGTTGAGGGGATACATAGAGCCTGTTCTTTTGTATGGATGTGAAACTTGGACAATGAGCAGTCAAGCTGAAAAGCATCTGATGGCTGCAGAAATGTGGTTTCTGAGGAAAATGCAAAGAATACCATGGACAGACAGAAAAACCAATGACCAAGTACTACAGGAGACAAATGAACATCGTAAACTGATTAGAGAAATTAGACGTAGACAGACAACATATTTTGGACATGTTATGAGAAGAAATGGATTGGAGAACTTAGTGACAACTGGCAAGATCGAGGAGAACAGACCAAGAGGAAGACAGAGAGGAAAATACCTGGATGACTTGGCCACATGGCATGGACGAGACAGGAACACTGAGCTGATCCACGACACTGGTGATCGAGTGAAATGGCGAGTCATGACAGCCCACGTTTTATAAATCTATGGTTGTCTTGTAGCTATGAATCTATGGTTTACATGTAGCCATGAATCTATGGTTGTCATGTAGCTATGAATCTATGGTTGTCATGTAGCTATGAATATATGGTTGTCATGTAGCTATGAATCTATGGTTGACATGTAGCTATCAATCTATGGTTTACATGTAGCTATGAATCTATGGTTTACATGTAGCTATGGCCCCTGAGTTTCACAATCTTAATTTATGCACAAGGTTAGTTTACAGCGAACTACTAGATGTGACCCAGAAAAGAAAAAAAAAAGATTCTGGATTATTTAGGGGAAGAAGAGTTTTAGATGTATCATGTTCTATTTAATTCAAACTGTGCACGTTATAGTTAGTTGATCGGAAATTTAACTTGTTAGGATACGTGGGTGTAATTACGAGAACAAGAGTGCACGTAAGCTAAAGTAGAAGTAAAGGTTCTTTTTACCCGCCATTATATGTAGTGCAGTGGTTCTTAACTGGTAGGGAATTCCCCCCCCCCTCTGGGGGAGGGGGGATTTTAGGGTTTCCGGGGGGGGGGGGGGGGTGCGGGATTAAGATTATGTCAAGATCACATTAATACAATAACCAGTTAATATTGTTTTTCCCTCCAAATTTTACGGTTCTGTACTTCTCGCCCTTATGAAATTCGTTTTATAACGTAAGTAGACCAGCAAATCACGTTTTATGTAGATGTCTAGACTTTTTCTAATATGTGTTATTAAATTTAGCTTCCATTTTTATGTATACTGTGTAAGGATGGGGGGTTATAGGGAGGAAATTCGAAATTGGGGGGGGGGGGGGGGGGGGGTGACGTTCTGAACATATGGTAAAGGGGGATATCGGCCAAAAAAGGTTGAGAACCGCTGATGTAGTGGGTACATTATGCAAGTCCCTTTTTATATAGAGAAACTGGACACTGTGTGTGGTCTGATTGATATTACCCCGGCCGCGTTTAATTCACAGAACAGTTGAAGGTACCTATATTTAGGCTAGGTCGAACTGGAAGCCTAAAACGAAACAAAAAAACAAAGAAACATAACACCACAAGCCTGGAACGGTGTGCAGGTTAGGCATATAAAAGACCCATATGCGGGTGGAAATTGAAAATATTAGACCGGAAAAGCTGCTGTAGTAGCCCAATGTCAAAGTTAGAACACATATCTACAATAAGTCGGCTCCGTAGCCAAAAGATTACGGACGCAGCTCTTAATCTCACATACCCGTTAGAAACACAGCTGTGGTTTTTTTTATGAAATAGTATGGGTGCCTGTCGTTCAGAAAGCAATGGCAAACTACTGAACGTAAACTTGTACAGGAATCATGAACAGCCAAAAATGTCGGGGTTGACTGCTACGTCCCATAAAGGATCTGCAACTAACTAACCCACAAAAACATATGTCTGGGATATGTGATTCTGGTATAAACATACATGTGGATTCTTGCCGGTGCTAAGGTGTTCCTAGAGTGTTCTGAGATTATTGTTGTGTGATATATGGGAGGAGACATAATACTTATGACGGGGTGCAGTTTGCCGGCATTTCGATCATGTTTTCGAATCCTCATCCAGGAGAATTTTATGTGTAAACTAACATAGACTCCCAGGTCGACCTCTCTTATAATGGACACCAGGAGATATCTTAGAAAGTAAAGTCAGTCGGTGCGATACTGACCAACACCCATCAAGTCTCGCACCAGGAGATATCTTAGAAAGTAAAGTCAGTCGGTGAGATACTGACCAACACCCATCAAGTCTCCACTGGTATACACATCTATAGCACCAGGAGATATCTCAGAAAGTCAAGTCAGTCGGTGAGATACTGACCACCACCCATCAAGTCTCGCACCAGGAGATATCTCAGAAAGTAAAGTCAGTCGGTGAGATACTGACCAACACCCATCAAGTCTCTTACAATGGACACCAGGAGATATCTCAGAAAGTAAAGTCAGTCAGTGAGATACTGACCAACACCCATCAAGTCTCTTACAATGGACACCAGGAGATATCTCAGAAAGTAAAGTCAGTCGGTGAGATACTGACCAACACCCATCAAGTCTCCACTGGTATACACATCTATAGCGCCAGCACCGTATATCGAAGCTCCTAAGGCGTGAAAAAGATTCCTGTGCTGAACCATCATCTGGTTACATTTTAATACACCTCCCCACGGATGTGAAGTTCACACTCCGATCATGCACACCCCGTTGTTTAATTGCCTTAAGAGGGGAAGGAGAACTTTGAAACACCATCCCCCTGCAGATGATACTTTGTAACGAAGGGACATTCTATTCACCAACTTTACCCAAGTTCATTTGGAGGTTGAAACGACTTGAAAGTCAATGCATGGAACCTAAAGTTACAAGTTAGTTGCTTGTACTTTACAGGGCGTTATAATCAACCACAGCATTTATTGGCTGTCTATGGTCTACTAGACAATGTCAGTTCAGAAGGTTTGTCATTGTCTTCGTAAAAACTTATACCCCATGCAATCGGAATCAACGTAAAGCAGCTTGCTTCCAAATCTCCGCTTGATGATTTCAAACCCTCAACTCCGTATATCGGGGAATAGTGAAACGTAGTTTTACTATCCCTTAAGCAACAACAGCAGACTTAGCAGACAAAGATCAGTCCTCCAGAGAAAGCACCAATCAATCACCCAACAAACCACTCTCTAATTCTCCTTCTGATTATAGTGTGCGTGTGTGTGTGTGTGTGTGTCTGCGTGTATGTCTGTGTGTGTCTGTGTGTGTGTCTGTGTGTGTGTCTGTGTGTGTGTGTGTGTCTGTCTGTGTGTGTGTCTGTGTGTGTGTCTGTGTGTGTGTCTGTGTGTGTGTCTGTGTGTGTGTGTGTGTCTGTGTGTGTGTGTCTGTGTGTGTGTGTCTGTGTGTGTGTATGTGTGTGTGTCTGTGTGTGTGTCTCTGTGTGTGTGCGTGTGGTATGTTTGCGGAATACGTCAGAATGGTTTTCTAGTTATTAAATAATTTACATTATCCGTGTTTGAAATAAGCTCCCTGTTCATCTGGGCAGGCTGATTTGTTAGTGACATTCTTTTTATGGAGTCTTTTTCTATAACTGTTTACATTTGGTCAGATCTTACTAAAGAAATCAGGCGTATCCCATTTCTACTTGGACAGTATTTATCACTGATTGTTGGGTAATGGAGAAATTATTTTCTACATGCAAACATAGCCAGCCCCACACCAAACAGCTTTAACAGACGCTGATATGTATCATCTTTGGTAAGTCTAAGTTTCAGTTTTCATTGTTGTCTCACTGAATGATACACATTGTACATTTCAAATTTATAATTGTTGCTTGTCTTGATTTGTAATTATTTGTGTTCTTCTCTCTTCAGGTACATCTCTATTTCTGTGACTTGGAAGAGAACAAACCAACCCATCCCAACAAGTTTCGAAGAGATTAATCAAAACATGTCGTCATGGGAAAAAAGTATGCTTGTGTTTATATGAACATTTTATATTGATCTCACATCATCTTCTTCTTCTTAGAGTTCCGAGCCATTGAGGTTCTTTGCTGCAGATACAATCCGTCTCCATTCGTCTCTCTGGTTGACCTTCTCTTGCCAGTCGTTGATTCCAAGTGCCTGTAGGTCTGTATATATTTTATTTCTCCACCGTCTTCTTGGTCTACCTCGGGGTCTACGGTCATTTATTTTATGAGTGTAAGCGAGTTTTGTTTCTCTATTATCATCTATTCTTTCTATATGCCCCAGCCATTGTAGTCTATTAGCCTTCATGGTACCAGTGATTAGCGGGGACTTAAACAGATCATAAATGTCTTTGTTACTTCTTCTTTTCCACTCTCCACTTTGTGTATCCCTAATGGGTTCAAAGATGCGTCTTAAAACTTTGTTCTCAAAGGTTTATAGCAGTTGTACTCCAGGTTTCAGAGCCATACAGCATAACTGGTCTGATCAGTGTTTTGTATATTGTGATCTTGGTGTTACGAGATAGTGCCTTTGATTTTAGTAGATGTTGTAGTGCATAGTATATCTTATTTCCAGAATTGATTCTAGTTTGTATTTCTTCCCTTATGATGTTGGAGCAGTTGAAGATTGTACCCAGGTATTTGTATGTTTCCGTTCTTTTAATGGTCATATTATCTATTTGTATGTGGCCAGAGTTTTTAGCTATTCCTTGTCTTGAAATTACCATATATTCTGTCTTATCTTGGTTATAACCAGCCCCATCTGTTGCGCTTTTTCCTTTAAGTGAGTCAATATTACCAGTGTCGTTTGTTCATTTTCCCCTATAATATCTATATCATCTGCATAACCAAGCAGCTTGGATGTTCCTCCAATATCACATTCCTCCTTTACCCTCCTTACAACTTTCTCTAGAGCCAGATTGAAGAGTAGCGGCGATAGTGCATCACCCTGTTTCAAGCCAGATGTTATTTGGAAAAGGTCGGATTTCCTGCCTTTATATGTTACTATATTATACGTATCTTCCATGCATAGTCTGGTCATGTTGATTAACTTCCTTGGTATTCCAAATTCCCGCTTAGCATTTCATAGACTATTCCTATGGACACTATCATAAGCCTTTTTAAAATCCACAAAAATGTTATGGAGATCTCTTTTATATTCCCAATTTTTCTCGGCTATTTGTCGTAAGATCTTATCTATTGTTTATCTGTTTTGTCTAAAACCCGCCTAATGTGTATTCTGAATATGGTTTTAGTCTATTTAGTAATACTGCAGATAGTATCTTATAACTTATGGACAGTAGTGATATTCCTCTATAATTTTCACACTGGAACGTGTCTCCTTTCTTAAAGATAGGTATCAATAATGACTCTTTCCAGTCATGGGGTAATTCTTCAGTCCTCCAGATTTTTATTATTAGTTCGTATATCTTTAGATGTAATGCCAGCATCAACTCTTCCATTCAGTTTCCATTGCTTGAGTGGTTGTCAAATGATGCTAAAATATAGAAAAGCTCAAAGTTATTGATAATTTCATTGTTGGTATTATCTGTTGTGAGCTTACTACATGTTGTGTATTACGATTATCATTATTAATATTGTTATTGTGTCAGGTTTTAGTCAGATATGACTGAGCTACCGTATAACAGTAGACGGTACTACCTGCTTTCTGTTAGCGCCGAACGTTGGGTGGCGCTTACCAAACCCGACACCCCACATTGTGCCAACGGCTTCGGGCGGAAGAGCGCAATTGGGAGGGCACAAGCCTTACCCTGGTGCGAGGAAATGCAACCTAAAGACAAAGTGTCATGGCAGGGCAGACCAGGCCCTAAGCCTTGGTTGGCGGCTGGTCTAGGATCGAAGCTCCGACAGGCGGACAATTAGAGCATTGCTTTGCTGATCCGGCAGCTTCTGCAGCTTGTCTTGTTCCAGATGTAGAGGTGTTACCTTTCCTCTGGAGTGAACTAGGCAGGCCGAGAGAGGGATCATGCTGCATGGGCAACACATGATCTCTATATTTTAGCCCAGGCTTTGTGATATGGAGAGGCAATAACTCCATCCCTTACAAACTATCGTCTGTCAAGACGGCAAGGTGCCAATGATAGATGTAATGCATGGCCACCCACCTTTATAAATTCAGCAGCAATTCCATCAGCCCCAGTTCCCTTATTGTTTTTAAGTCGTGTGATTACATATAGGATTTCTTCAAATGCAGGTTCTTCAATTTGTGGTTCACACGTTAGAACCTCTTCCTGTGGGAAAGTGTTACTTGGAGCTTCACAATTTAGTAATTCAACAAAATATTCTTTCCATGTGTTGCACATTTCCTCATTGGTATTTATCATATTCCCATTTTTGTCTTTTAAACCATATGTGTTGTGTTGGTGCCCTCGTTTCATTGACTTCAGTTCTTTAAAAAACTTTCTGGATTCGTTTTCCTGGTGATTAGATTCCATATCTTTGATTATATTACTCGTATATTCTCGCTTCTGCTGTCGAACTATTTTTGTAGCCTCTTTACATTTATTTCTATATTGCTCTTCCTTTTGGATGTTGTTGATGCCATTTAGCCATAGCTGTCTGGCATTCTTTTACCTAATGACTGCTTCTTCACATTTTTGATTGAACCATCTGTTCTTTCTATGCGTGGTTAACACATCGAGACATTCTTCTGCGGTAGATTGAATTGAATTCTTGATGTTCAACCAAGTTTGGCCAACGCTTTCCTCCAACGGGTTTTGTAGAATTTCAAGGTTACATTTTATTTCATCTGCAAATTTCTCTTTGGCTGTAATTTCTTGTAGTTTTTCTCTGTTATATGTTGGGTGTAACCTTTGTAGTTTAGCATAGAAAGCTCTCTTAAGTTTTATTTTAAATTTTGCCCCAACGAGGAAGTGGTCGCTGTGGCACTCAGCTCCTCTATAGCTTCTAACTTGTTATGTTTGATGCATTTTTGTTGTTAATTAAAATGTGATCTATTTGATTATAGGTTCTCTTGTCACATGATTTCCAAGTTTGTTTATGTATATCCTTCTTTGCAGTCTGGTACTGCTGATCTGCAGTCCTTTGGCTTCTGCTAGGTTGATGACTCTCCATCCATTATCATTTGAAGTTGTATGTAGGCTTTCCATACCGGCAACTTTTTTATGAGTTTGCTCTCTACCTATTTTTGCGTTGAAGTCTCCCAGCACAATCAGGATGTCCTGTTTGGGGGTTTCTTCTATGACATCTTCCAGATCATTATAAAAGTCTTCTTTAATATCATCTTCTTTCTCTTCAGTAGGTGCATGTACATTAATCATCGTTATATTTTTCCATTTACCTTTTATTCGTAATTTACTAATCCTATCATTAACAGCTTTAAAGTTTAGAACGTTCCCCCATAACTCTTTTTGATGACAAATCCTGTTCCTAATTCATGTTTATTTTGGGTGTTTCCTCCATATATTATAATCATTCCATTTTGCTCTAAAGTACCCTCTCCTGGCCACCTTATTTCTTGAATTGCTGTTATATCCATTTTATACTCAACCAGCTCCCGGGTTAATTCTTCGGCCGCTCCAGCTCGATATAGTGTCCGTACATTCCATGTTCCAAATCTCAAAAGTCCTTTAACGTTCCAAGGTCGATGTCCAAATAAGTCAGTCCGAATTCGAGGCTCGTGTATCTGTTTCGTAACAAAATGGTTTTTACAAAGGTGGGGATGTTAACCCCACGCTTCAACCCCCAACCTGGAGGACCAGGGTGTTTCTCTTTGTCTGTTCTCTACCCTTTGGCCTGTCCGGCTTGGGAGGCCCTACTGGTAGCTACGCTACCGCCGGCATAGCTTTCAGGGTCATTGAGAAACTCAAACTTCCACACCACGACAAGGTGGAAACACCATCGGGGGAGATATCACATCATGATTTTTGAAAAAAAGGACTTTTAAATAATTCAATTTTGATGAGGTTTCCTGTCTGTGGAACAGTTTCCAGTTTCCACATTCTTGTCATATGCACAGACTGTGGTTTAGCATGAGTGTTATAAATATATCGACAATGTGATTTATTTTCAATAAAGCAAGTTAATGGCGTTTTGTAAAACTGCATCTGTTGCATATTTCATTTGCTGTAGTTGTGGATCATAGACGTTCAGTGTTGTCCGCCCTGTACAACTTGAAGAATTGAGGTCTAATGGTGAACCTCTCAGCCACGCACTCCTTAAAGTTTATGAAACCTGGGATAAATCATGCTATTTTACTCATTATGACAGCCTGCATTTTTCTCTGCATTCTTGTATCTCTATGTGTGTTTGTAAATTAGGCGGTGATTCACTCCATTTCATGCAACATGGAAACATAAGACTTTTCAGTTCTTTCAATATTTAATGTTAGCGAGATGCTCAGGTCACTCGCTGCTGACAGTTTCAATGGACAATGGAGGTAACAATGAAAAAGTACATACTGTCATAGTTTTTATTTTTTTTTTCGCATATCCTGTACAGGACATCGTTGTCAACATCAGCATATTTCAGCTGATTATTGATTTCTTGGCAAGATTACGCTCAGTAGTTTGCCATTGCTTTCTGAGCGGCCGGCTCAATTATCCCGCAAGTCACCAACCCGAGTAGAACCGCTTCCAATTCTCGCGCGCTGCGTTACCCAGCGTGGATAAACGGGATTACGGAGAAAAATGGCAAACTGCTGAACGTAAAAACTGCCTAGTAAATCATTAAAAGCCAAGAAATGCTGGGGTTGATTGTAATGTGCTGTAAAGGACATGGAAGTAACTGTAACTTAGGGCAAATGTCGAGATAGTGGTTGTGGATATTTGACTGAGATGGGTTCCAGTTCAAAAGTTGGTCACATCAGTACATACTGACTCATTTTTACCACAATGTTGAAATTCTCGTATTGCGGGATTATGCCTCTGACCATTCTATCTGTTGTCGATTCTTATATGGAGTTTTGCTATTGTTCCACACTTGTCGTTAAGGGTAGGCGAGAATTGACGTTTTCAATTGCGTGACAGCTTTTTTCGTGGATTACTTTGTGCTTGTTTTATTGTAGTATATATTTCTAATACTCACTCCATCTAACCTTTGGTATTTATAAAATGTGAGTAAATCTACCCAATTCAATCCTGGCCTTTATCTAGCTTTAAGGTTAGAGCATTTTCTGATGTAGACACTAAACGGTTGCTGATTGGGCATCACGGGGCATTACGGCGCTGCCCGGGCAACATTTCGAGTTGGAAATCTACCCAAAGTATTTCAGGATCCTAGCCGGTGCTACGGAGTTCGTGCACTGAGCTGAGTTTCTCCAGACTCAGGTTTGAGTTAGATGAGAACGGAGCACTTAGTGGGTTACACCCGTGTGCCGTGATGTTGATCCGTCGATTAAACTAAACTGATTGGGCATCATTCTCACAAGATATCAGGAAACAGTGTATTTGTTGTCTTTCTATAAACGCAATGCAGGGCGACGTTAAGTAAATACAAGTGAAGGAAAAGGATCGTCGTATATGCCTTATTGGGCACGGGACATATGATGCTAGACTCACATTTGTATAAACTGGACAGGGCGTGGTACCTATCACATTTCCAATGTCATTATTTACAATTGTCTCAAATTATTCAAGCCATTGTAAGGTTTTAACATTAGATAAAGTGAATCGACAATGAAGTTCTGAAAATGAACCATTGACTGACTACTAAAAGTTCCTCGTTCCTTTCCGCTTCGGCGTCTTAGAACTTTATTATTTGTTGCAAGTATAGCTTGTTTTCATTTCTTCCTTTTGTCGATGATGGATGCTCCGATCTATTAATTGTGGTGCTTAAAGATCTAGTGCTCACCATTTTCATACATCGAATTCTTTCACTTCAATCCCCGAGAGTTAGCTATGTATAGCATCGTTAAGTAGCAACATGTGTAATCCAAATTATTGTCGTGTGTGTGTGTGTGTGTGTGTGTGTGTGTGTGTCCGTGCGTGCGTGCGTGCGTGCGTGCGTGTGTGTGTGTGTGTGTGTGTGTGTGTGTGTGTGTGAATATGCATGTGTATTTTGTTTAATGTGTTGATGTGTGTTCATATTATATTAATTGGCATTCATTTTGTAATGTATATATTTCACAGTCAGAACAATAAAGGTATTTTTAAAGAATGCTGTTTCTGTTTTATAGTGTGTGTTGTTAAACCTTTTTTTTTTTTTTTTTTTGCATATCCTTTACAGGACATCGCTGTCAACACCAGCATCTTTCAGCTGTATGTTGATTTCTTAGGCAAGATTACGCTCAGTAGTTTGCCATTGCTTTCTGAGCGGCCAGCTCACATACCGTAAGTTACCAATGCTATTCGAACCACTGCTGATTCTCACCGTCATCACGTTACCTACGAGAGTATACGAGATTACGGAGAAAAGTCGCTAACCTCTAAGCCAGGAAACCGGCTGTTAAACCTTACACCATGTTAATTAATCTGTGTTATCTTTACCTGAAATTAATTATAATTTTTTTTTTTTTAAATAAGGTAAAGTCCCATTGTCCACACTCTGAGAGACACTGGGTATATGGTGCTAGCCCCACAATTGTATAAACAAATTGGCAGGGCTAATGGCAGCAGTCCCAAAGGATTAGAGCAGCCTGGCTCTTAAACTTCCTGTGCGTTGATGGTGGGTAAGGGAGTTGATTCCTTACACCGGTCAGTTGGACAACTGGCAAACTACTGAACGTAGAAAATCAACCTGGATGTGATCGCGACGTGCTACAAAGGACTACAATTTTATTTTAAACAGTGGCACAAATGAACACTCTGCCAAAGAATGTATTACAGAACTCGGACCTTTCTGTCCAGTAGGCGTACCAGCAATCACTGGACCATGCCCAATCACCATTAAGTGCCTTGCCGACTGGCGTAGGCTATCATGCTTCTCCTTTATGCTCATTTTTATGCTTATGCTCCTTATATTTCTCATGCTTCTGCTTTAGGGGGGTACGGGGTGTCAGGCATTGGTAGCACCTTTGGTAAGGATGACTCCATCATGTCCTTTTCGGACCCATCCCCCACTGGTCCAAGCCTGACACCCAGCTCATGCCTGTGGCTCCTAGTAGCTGTCAGCATGCGACAGCGGCCACCCCCCGGGCAACAGCTGTGAGAGGCTGGCTAAACCAGGCGTGGGTAGCCGATTTGGTGTCAAACCAATCGGTGATCTAGGGTATGCCTACCCAGCATGTGAAGACAGGAATAGGCAGACTGCGCGGAAGAAATCATTACTGATTCAACGGGCAAGACGGCGTTTACCTGCAAAGCGTTGTGGAACGTAATGAGCACGGCAAGGCACGTAGAGCGCCCTGGTCACCCACTGCACCTGTATTCGTCTCCAGTCGTCTCGACTTGTCTTGCCACTGGACTCAGACGGACTCAGGTGAGAGAGTGAGGTCGACGAATTGCTGAACTCTTCCTCACTTTAATCCAATTCATCGTGCAAGTCATTCTGGGAGACTGTAGCCAGAGACCGAAATTCGTGGCGTGCATCATTACGCAAGGGTACAGTCACGTGTGAGGCAACCAGGACTGCAAGAACTGTGAAGAAAAGGCAGGACAGAAAAACCACTGCAGGAAATCCTCCTCCAGAAACGTCAAACATTCTTTGTCCACATTGTCAAGGAACATTTCTAGCCAACATAGGCCTTATCAGCCATCTTAGAACTCACGGCTCCACACTTTCAACCCCACTGGATGAGATGACTGGTCATCATCATTCTTGATGGACAAACAACAGCCATCTTAGAACTGACGGCTCCACACTTTCAACTCCACTAGATGAAATGAATGGTCATCATCATTCTTGATGGACAAACAACAGCCATCTTAGAACTCAGGGCTCCATACTTTCAACCCCACTGGATGAAATGAACTGGTCATCATCATCATTCTTGATGGACAAACACCAGCCATCTTAGAACTCAGGGCTCCATACTTTCAACCCCACTGGATGAAATGAACTGGTCATCATCATTCTTGATGGACAAACACCAGCCATCTTAGAACTCACGGGCTCCATACTTTCAACCCCACTGGATGAAATGAATGGTCATCATCATTCTTGATGGACAAACACCAGCCATCTTAGAACTCACGGCTCCATACTTTCAACCCCACTGGATGAAATGAATGGTCATCATCATTCTTGATGGACAAACAACAGCCATCTTAGAACTGACGGCTCCACACTTTCAACCCCACTGGATGAAATGAATGGTCATCATCATTCTTGATGGCATCAAACAACAGCCATCTTAGAACTCACGGCTCCACACTTTCAACCCCACTGGATGAAATGAATGGTCATCATCATTCTTGATGGACAAACAACAGCCATCTTAGAACTCACGGCTCCACACTTTCAACCCCACTGGATGAAATGAATGGTCATCATCATTCTTGATGGACAAACAACAGCAGAACATCATGCTTCTCCACAAATTGCGATCTCCAACGGCATGGATCAATTAATGGGTTGACATCTTTACGTGCCATGCACCTAGACTGTCAAGAATTGTATTTCGGTGTCTTCCCCTATCTCTTCTTCCGCAAATCTTTCCGGTTGCCATAACATGTCCAAGTTTTCATAGTAGCATAATATGGTCAAAACATGATGACAGCCTTTTTCTGGTGTTCGTGATAAGTTGTATTTGCGACTTAGCTTGCCTCAAAATAGTCCAAATTGCTAATTTCGGCTGTCCAATTAATTTTCAGTATTCTTCTATAAAACCACATCTCCGTGGCTTCTGTTGATTTCTTCTATTGTCCAGGATTCGCAGCCGTAGGTTAAAACTGGTTCTAAGTAATAATAAGCAAGAATTCTTTTTTTTCTAAGTTCCAGTGTCAAGGATCTTATGTCTACTAAGTCTAATCACATAAATATATGAACACAATAACATAATACTCGTGTAGAGATTACTAGAGCAACAGAGAATGAGAAAAGGAAGACAAAGAAACAATCATTCAACCAATCAGCCAATCGATCAATCAATCAAGTGCAATGTGTGGCTAATTGTAATTTATGTGAAGTGTCTGTGTATGTATCACTTTGTGATAGTTAGTTATAATGATCGTGTATGTCTGCCATGTTAAGTGTATGTTTCATCTTGTGACGGTTAGTGTGTATGTTGACAGTGTATGTATTATACCTTGTGGTGGTTAGTGTGTATGTTGACAGTGTATGTATTATACCTTGTGGTAGTGTGTATGTTGACAATGTATGTGTTTCACCTTGTGGTAGTTAGTGTGTATATATGTTGACAGTGTATGTATTATACCTTGTGGTAGTTAGTGTGTATATATGTTGACAATGTATGTATTTCACCTTGTGGTAGTTAGTGTGTATGTTGACAGTGTGTGTATTATACCTTGTGGTAGTTAGTGTGTATATATGTTGACAGTGTATGTATTATACCTTGTGATAGTTAGTGTGTATGTTGACAGTGTATGTGTTTCACCTTGTGGTAGTTAGTGTGTATATATGTTGACAGTGTATGTATTATACCTTGTGGTAGTTAGTGTGTATATATGTTGACAATGTATGTATTTCACCTTGTGGTAGTTAGTGTGTATGTTGACAGTGTGTGTATTATACCTTGTGGTAGTTAGTGTGTATATATGTTGACAGTGTATGTATTATACCTTGTGATAGTTAGTGTGTATGTTGACAGTGTATGTGTTTCACCTTGTGGTAGTTAGTGTGTATGTTGACAGTGTATGTATTATACCTTGTGGTAGTGTGTATATATGTTGACAATGTATGTATTTCACCTTGTGGTAGTTAGTGTGTATATATGTTGACAGTGTATGTATTATACCTTGTGATAGTTAGTGTGTATGTTGACAGTGTATGTGTTTCACCTTGTGGTAGTTAGTGTGTATATATGTTGACAGTGTATGTGTTTCACCTTGTGGTAGTTAGTGTGTATATATGTTGACAGTGTATGTGTTTCACCTTGTGGTAGTTAGTGTGTATATATGTTGACAGTGTATGTGTTTCACCTTGTGGTAGTTAGTGTGTATATATGTTGACAGTGTATGTATTATACCTTGTGGTAGTTAGTGTGTATATATGTTGACAGTGTATGTATTATACCTTGTGATAGTTAGTGTGTATGTTGACAGTGTATGTGTTATCACCTTGTGGTAGTTAGTGTGTATATATGTTGACAGTGTATGTGTTTCACCTTGTGGTAGTTAGTGTGTATATATGTTGACAGTGTATGTGTTTCACCTTGTGGTAGTTAGTGTGTATGTTGACAGTGTGTGTATTTCACCTTGTGGTAGTTAGTGTGTATATATGTTGACAGTGTATGTATTATACCTTGTGGTAGT
The DNA here is from genome assembly GCA_014155875.1 of Cepaea nemoralis. Taxonomy (NCBI): domain Eukaryota; kingdom Metazoa; phylum Mollusca; class Gastropoda; order Stylommatophora; family Helicidae; genus Cepaea; species Cepaea nemoralis. The sequence goes on along the minus strand of JACEFZ010000495.1, from coordinate 24,399 downwards.
TAGTGTGTATGTTGACAGTGTATGTATTATACCTTGTGGTAGTTAGTGTGTATATATGTTGACAGTGTATGTATTATACCTTGTGGTAGTTAGTGTGTATATATGTTGACAGTGTATGTATTATACCTTGTGGTAGTTAGTGTGTATGTTGACAGTGTATGTGTTTCACCTTGTGGTAGTTAGTGTGTATATATGTTGACAGTGTATGTATTATACCTTGTGGTAGTTAGTGTGTATATATGTTGACAGTGTATGTATTATACCTTGTGGTAGTTAGTGTGTATGTTGACAGTGTATGTGTTTCACCTTGTGGTAGTTAGTGTGTATATATGTTGACAGTGTATGTATTTCACCTTGTGGTATTTAGTGTGTATATATGTTGACAGTGTATGTGTTTCACCTTGTGGTAGTTAGTGTGTATATATGTTGACAGTGTGTGTATTTCACCTTGTGGTAGTTAGTGTGTATGTTGACAGTGTATGTGTTTCACCTTGTGGTAGTTAGTGTGTATATATGTTGACAGTGTATGTATTTCACCTTGTGGTATTTAGTGTGTATGTTGACAGTGTATGTATTTCACCTTGTGGTAGTTAGTGTGTATATATGTTGACAATGTATGTGTTTCACCTTGTGGTAGTTTGTGTGTATATATGTTGACAGTGTGTGTATTTCACCTTGTGGTAGTTAGTGTGTATATATGTTGACAGTGTATGTATTTCACCTTGTGGTATTTAGTGTGTATGTTGACAGTGTATGTATTTCACCTTGTGGTAGTTAGTGTGTATATATGTTGACAATGTATGTGTTTCACCTTGTGGTAGTTAGTGTGTATATATGTTGACAGTGTGTGTATTTCACCTTGTGGTAGTTAGTGTGTATATATGTTGACAGTGTGTGTATTTCACCTTGTGGTAGTTAGTGTGTATGTTGACAGTTTATGTATTTCACCTAGTGGTAGTTAGTGTGTATGTTGACAGTGTATTATTTCACCTTGTGTGTGTGTAAACTCACCAGCCCTGCGACATTAGTGTCAATTCTATCCTCCGGCTAAAGTCCCCCATTAGAACATAGACCCTCAGGCAACCAACTCAGTGAAGTCGTCCTATCTTTTGCTCTTTCTTGCAGCTCTGCCCATGCTCCCCCATATTATTCATCTTTGTCTGTATATGTCTTCTCCCTGTGTTTTAGGTTTTCCTCTATTCCTTTCGCCGTGCGGCTTCCAGATCAATGAAATGTCTGGTTACACGACCCTTCAGGTGTTCTCAACGTGTGTGCTGCCCAGTGCCAGCATCTTTCCTTCACCTCCTGATTCCCTGAAATGTGTTAGTTCCCTCCGTGATCCTCCACACTGGTGACCTTATTGTGAGTGGTACCTTGCCGTCTTTGCAGACGAAAGTATGTGGATTGGAATTAGGCCAGAATTCCATCGCACAATGCCTGGGCATAGAGCTTCAGAGAACATGTGTTGCCCATGCAGCATGTTCCCTCTCTCGGCCTTGCCTTGTTTACTCCAGAGGAAAGGATAACCAGTACGTCTGGAACAAGGTAGGCTGCAGACGCTGGCGGCTCAGCATCAGACCTCCAAGAGCAGGAGGCGAATCTCACCTCCGAGAGCAGGAGGTGAGTGGCGGCCAGACCCTCAGTCAGTGGGATTTGACTTAGAGGCGTTATGTCCCCCACAGCTGAGGGCCTTACATCGGGTGTCTGGACCTATATGAGCGTGCACACCTTTCACTCGCAAGTGTCTGGACCAATGTAAGCGTGTACTGCCGTCAAACTCCCCGCCTGACTCTGTGCGGATCTCACAATCAAAGAGAATCGGCCCGCCAGAGATACTGCTAGTCTGTTGCGATCCATCCATCCATCCATCATGTGCCATGCCGGTAAGCGTGGGCGGCCATGTTCTGCCATCTCACTCGATCACCAGAGTCGTGGATTAGCTCCGTGTTTCTGCCCCGACAATCCACAAGGCCAAGCCATCCAGGTACTTGCTTCTAGGTCTTCTGTTCCGATACCACTGTGGAAAAAAGTCAAAGCCCAGTCAAACATGAACGATTAACCAAGGGTCTGGCGTGCGTGATTTTGAGCATATACCGTACTCAACAATAGGCAGAAGAAAAAGGCGGCAGATATGTCAAAAACAACGGATTGTCACATATTTTGCTTTCCGAGATACACGTTACCTGTTCACATATTCTCAAACCCGTTTAAGCAAAGTGCTTTATGATATATGTTTATAACTTTAGCGATGTGTTCAATCGATTTAGGGGCATTTAAAATGGTAACGTTTTAAATTTCATATGTCTACGTCAAATTTAACGCGGTTTAACTGCCGCGAGAACGCGGTTTAACTGTCGCGAGGCTATTTCCTAAATCACGCACGGACACACATTATAGCATGACTGGAAGAAACACGACACCTTAAACATGCCACGGGTTATGTATATTGTAGGGCTTGTCAGGTTCACAACTTGCAGCCCAGCGTCTGGCGTTCGTTGTCTCGAAAACGGTGTGTGGTGAACACGATAGTGGTCTCTCCCAACCGATGCGTTGTAGAGACAATCTTTTCGAGACTGTGACCGCAGCTCGAAGCGGAAAACGATGTATGAGCGTGCAATCGAGCGTTTATATTTTCGACAAAGGTCTCGAGAAGGACCACACTCTCCGAGTAGTGGTCCTGCAGTCAGTAAGCTGGTATAGCTCTTCGGTCAGTCCTTCCCGGCGCAGCTTGTAGCTTGTCGGAAGGCGTCCAGTGGATTACATGTCACCAGGACCCGGCTGGGGCGCGCTGTGCGATGTTCCACTGGCCTGTGTGCACATGTAGCGTCTTTTTTTCCCGATGCGATAGATATCGGGTTGATCCCTATCTGTAGTCATGTGAGGGCTGGTCTGGTTCGCAAGATCAGTTCCGAGTCTAGCGTTCGTTTTCTCGGATGGCTGTGTGAGGTGCACCAAAATGAGATCTTCCCAGCCAACGCAAGTTAGCGAGGCAGGCGTTTCGAGAATGTAACCGCATCGTGCAGCCAGGGTCGTGGTTTGAGCGGGCAAAGGAGCAAAATTTGTACCACCGTTCGACAAAGTCTCGATAAGCGCCCACTCTCTTTCGATGATTAGTGGGCCTGCAGTCAGTAAGCTGGTATAGCTTTTTCGGTCAGTCCTGCCGGCGTAGCTTGAAAGCTCGTCGGTAGGCGTCCAGTGGTTTTGCATGTATCAGCTTGTACCGGGAGGGCGCGCTTTAGCGATGTTACTCTTGGCTTGCGTGTGCGTGAATAGTCCGTCTGTCCGAGAGATATCTGGTTGATTCTGGCTCATTGCTTGTCGCTACGCTTGTCTTAAAACTGAAAACAAAAGGAATGACGGAAGGGCCGTTTGCACGAGACTCCTGGCCTCGACACGATACTGGCCGTGGCAGCCTGACGTCCACTGCATCTGTGTCCGTCTCCAGTCGTCTTGTTATGCTCGCCACTGGAACCAGATGGACACAGACGAGGGAGCGAGGTCGATGGTGTTGCGCGACCACTACCTCGCTATAATAAATACTAAGGCGCAAGTCATTCGTTCTTCATCAAAGATGCAATGAATCAATGGTCCTCGTCATTCATGACGGACGAACATCGACATCGATGCCACAACATGAAGCCCAAGTTTTGTAGAAAGGAATGATTGTATGATATTTGGACAGGTCTCGAGACGGGTCCACTCTGAACGAAGAGTGAACATGAAGCTGGCTGTTCGTTTGTGTGTGCCCGTCGCAGCTTGTAACTAGTCGAAAGGCTCGGATTGTTGACATGCCCAGATAAATTCGCAAAAGTTTGCATCGGTAGTATAACAAATATTACAACCCCAAAAAAGTGTACAAAGGAGTCCGGTGCACAAAAAGAAGTGTACAAAGCTAGCTGTTGCAACGCAAACTAAAAAAGTGTACAAAGCAGTCTTGCCATGTTTGCCATTGTAAACAGCATTGAAGCAAAAGAAGTGTACAAAGGAGTCATGTAACCTGGTATAGCTTTTCGCTCAGTCCTGCCGGCGTAGCTTGAAAGCTCGTCGGTAGGCGTCCAGTGGTTTTGCATGTATCACCTTGTACCGGGAGGGCGCGCTTTAGCGATGCTACTCTTGGCTTGCGTGTGCGTGTACAGTCTGTCCTGCCAACAGTCATATGCATTGCGTACTGCTGAGGCTCGGCCGTAAATCGGCAGAGTTGTTCGCAACTTAGACGAGCAATATCTTCTGTGGTAGAATCTCGATAATCGCATGTGTGTGTGGTCTGTTCTGGCGGGCAGTCCGTCTATCCGATGGATATCTTGTTGATCCTTTCAGTAGTCATACGCTCATTCATACGCTCATTCTCTTGTCGCTAGGCTTGTCTTAAAACTGAAAATTAAAGGAATTGACGGTAGGGCTGTTGGCACGAGGCTCTCAAGAGCTAATATATACAGGGATAACTGGCCGTGGCAGCCTAACGTCCACTGCAACTGTCCGTCTCCAGTCGTCTTGCCATGCTCGCCACTGGAACTAGATGGAAGCAGACGAGAGAGCGAGGTCGATGGAGTTGCGCGACCACTACCTCGTTATAATCCAAACTAAAGGGCACTTCATTCGTTCTTCATCAAATCAAAAGATGCAATGAATGAATGGTCCTCATCATTCGTGATGGACGAACATCCATCCAAAGCAAGCACACGGTGATGCCCTGCAACGAAAATATTAGACATAGTTTTTCTTGGCGGATAAAAGGTCTTCACATTTCAGAAGTGTACAAAAGAATTGGATTTTTCGCAGGAACAATTAACATGTGCACAAAGCAATGTTGCCTTGTCATACAATCGTAAAGCAAAGCACGAACTCCGCAGCTCCACCGACGAAACCAAGTAGTTTCCGAGAAAATTCCACCCGACAGTCCGGAATCAAACCTACACCCTTCTGACCATGAGCCAGGTGGCTGAACCACCTCGTTGCGGAGAGCCGCAGATAATGGTTTAAATTAATGTCTTTTGTTGTTGTTGTTTTTGCATATCCTATTTACTGGACATCGCTGTTAACACCACAACAGCCGTTGTTGATGTCTTGGCAAGTTTTAAGTTCAGTAGTTTGCCATTAACTATTGATTGATTACAACAGAACTGTTGTCGTGAGCCGCTACATGCTGCAGGATTTGCTGAGGAGGGGATTCGAGCACTTATGAGCTGAATGGTTCGATGTGCAATGAGGATGATCTGTCGACTAACTAACCAACTAGTTTGCCATTAAAATGAATGTCTACTTGTATTATATGCGTTTATATTAGATATGTTTTAGTTGCATATCACTTACAGGACGATGCAATCAACCCTAGCAATTTTCGGCTGTTTATGATTTCTTGACAAGTTCGGTTCTTTGCTATTTTATGAAAACCAGAGCAAGGCTGTATGCGCCCATATTACATGCAGCTGTGTTTCGAACGCGGTATAAGCAGGACTACGAGTAGCGTTTGTCACTCTTTCGGCACATAGCCGTTAGATATACCATGAGAATAAGATTATGCTAGTAGCAAAACAGCCGGTCTCCTTGGTCGAGGGATTAGCAGCACCAGCATTGGAAGCGGTTCGAGTCGCGCCAGTGACTTATGAGAGTATGGAGCCGGTCGCTCAGAAAGCAATGGCAAACTACTGAGCGTAATCTTGCCAAGAAATCAACAATCAGCTGAAAGATGCTGATGTTGACAGCAATGTCCTGTAAAGGATATGCAAAACATTTAATTTTAATTTTAGTAGCAAAACAAGAGAATATCACACAAGATACTACATATGCCATATTCGCATTCAGTACTCTAAATCTGTGTGAATGGCATCGTAGGTTGTATTTACTAAATCAGAATAGTTCATGCAAAATTAGTCTAGCATCGTTGTTTGCATTTAGACACACTCTTTAACTATATATATATATATATATATATATATATATATATATATATATATATATATATATATATATATATATATAATGTGCCCTTCCAGCTAGCGTTGCGTTCATGAATCTCCACAGATCTCGGTCTTTGCTTTTCTAGTTCAACCCTGCTGATGATATTTATCCATGCCACCGACCCAAACCACACAGCATAATTTCTCTTGGTCTGCCTCTGCCTCTCTTCCCCTTGATCTTTCCAGTTGTCACGATATTCTCCAATGCCTGTCTTCTCATCATGTGACGAAAGAAAACTGTCTCTTTCTTATTGTTGTATATAAAGTTTTAGATTCATGGACCTCTTCGTTTTTAGTTACTCTAGCAGTCCAAGGAATTCGCAACATTCGTCTCAGGAACCACACCTGTGTTGTTTCCTAGTTGTTCTTAATTTATTATTTACATTCCAAGATTCACAGCCATACAGCAAAACAACTTATATAAAGAATTTCAGCACTCTGTTTCTTACATTCAATGATAGTGACGTATTGCATTTTCTGAAATGCAGCATTTGCGTTCCATATTCTGCTCTTACTCTCTGTTTTGCATCTTCCGTCTGATGTTATAAATGCCCCTAGGTATTTAAAATTATCCACTTGGTTAAGAATGTTCCATCCTAATTCCATGTCACATTTTGGTGTCACCTTTATTTTTATTTTTTTTACTGTTTTCTTGATATTTAAATGAGAGTCCTGTCTTTGCATTCTCTGTTATTACAACGTCCAACAATTGTTGTAGATCTTTTGTATTCCATCCATCATGTGCCATGCCAATAAGCGTGGGTGGTCATGTTCTGCCATCTCACTCGATCACCAGAGTCGTGGATCAGCTCTGTGTTCCTCTCTCGACCATGCCACGTGGCCAAGCCACCCAGGCATTTGCTTCTAGGTCTTCCCCTTGGTCTCTTACCTTCGATCTTGCCAGTTGTCACCAAGTTCTCCAAGCCATTTCTTCTCATACCATGCCCAAAAATTGTGACTGTCTACGTCTAATGTCTCTAATCAAGTGCTGTGATGTCGGTTCTTAACTCAACTCTGTTACAATTGTCCAGACGTCTTTGAACTGCCTCCTACTACTTAGCTGTCTTTTGCAATTTTCACACTCACATGCGTGAATAAAAGGTGGTCTTGCACTATTAATATGGAGATTCGGTTAATTAAATGCTGGAAGCAGAAAACACACCCAAAAAAAAAAAAAAACAGATAATAGGAATTAATGTAACAATAAGCAAAGAGACAAAAGACATGTTATCCTTAGCAAGTGCCTTGCCGGCTGGAGAGGACTATGGTGCTTCTCCACATCTTGCGATCTCCAGCGACATTCATCAGTTCGCGTGCAGACTCCCTTCCGTGCCATGACACAAGACTGTCAAGACTGTTCTCTCGTTGTCTTCCTCTGTCTCTCTTTTCACAATTTTTTCCAGTAGTCACAACACATTCCAGTTTGTGTCTTCTCAGAATGTGACTAAGGAAAGAATACTGCCTCTTTCTGGTGTTTGTGGTAAGTTGTCTTTGAGACTTAACCTTCCTCAAAATGTCCCGATTGTTCAATTTGGCTGTCCAAGAAATGTCGAGCATTCTCCTATAAAACCACAACTTCAAAGCTTCCGTAACATGCTTACTAATTGTCCGTGATTGGCCGCCATATAGACATGTGTAGAAATGATAAAAATTTAGCTTAATCTGAGTGGCTGAAAGGTTCAGATATTTACCTCCGATTATATCTTACAGGGTTGGAATCCCAGCACATGGATGAGGGAAACAATCGCCGTTGCTGGCAGCGGAATTATGAATATACAAGAAGACCTCGAAAGGAAACATCTAAATTAGTGGTTCTCAACCGGGGAATTCCCCCCCCCCCCCCAGGGGGGAATTTTAGGGTTTACAGGGGGGGAGGGGGGAGGGATGAAGATCATTTCAAGATCGCGTTAATACAAGAACCGATTACTTGATATTGCTTTTCCTTCATACTTTACAGTTATGCACGTCTCACCCTTCTAAAATTCATTTTATAAAGTAAGTAGACCCACAAATCACGTTTTATGTGGATGTCTAGACCTGTTTTAACATATTTACATTCCATTTTTACGTATACTGTGTAGGGGTGGGGGATGTTTAGGTAGAAATATGAAGGGGGGGGGGAGAGAATGACGTTCTGAAAATATGGTGAAGGGGGGCACGGGCCAAAAAAGGTTGAGAACCACTGATCTATATAATATAAATTGTTTTAATTATTGTTTCTGTAAGACAGAGATGTTGACAGACATGATCAGTGATCAAATGTATTCTTCCAACAGAATCACGTCACACCATCACAGTGTCTGTACTGTCAGAATCTCTTCCCATACAACACTCAGGACGAACACTCCACGATGTGCCTCAGTGCCAAGTCTGACTTCTTGCTGAGACTGGAGCAGTCTGTGTCTCTCTTACTCCAGGTGAGTTTGCTTGCGCGCGCGCGCGCGCGCGCGCGCGCGTGTGTGTGTGTGTGTGTGTGTGTGTGTGTGTGTGTGTGTGTGTGTGTGTGTGTGTGTCTTTTCTTTATGTCAACGCCCTCTACCTCCCTCTCCTCTCCATTTCTCTCTTTTACTCTTTCTATTTCTATGAAAGGGTTTCCAAATGAAAACCTCAAAAGTGTGATAGAAATTACAATAACGATGTCATTGTCTTGTAACCTGTCAATAGTGTTGTTAAGGATGTCAAGAGTGTGAAGCACGTGACATTACGGTGCAGATGAAGACAAGGATGGATTAGGGACAGTTTAAAGATGACCGCCCCACTTTTGACATGCACCAAAGTAAAGCAGCAGCGTTCTGTAACTTTTTTATTTTAATCAGCGAAGGAATGACACCTATAGAAATTCATCGGCGAATGAAGGTCCACTATGGTGATAAATGCCTGCCAGTCCAGCAAGTGTATGAGTGGAGTAGAATGTTTCAAAACCCTTCGGTCCGATTTACAGCAGGTGGTGCATGAGTGGTTACACACGCGACCAAGAGAATTCGTCTCTACAGGAATAAAAGCACTTTATCGGAGCTGAAGGTCTTGCATTGAACGCAGTGGTGACTACATCGGCAAACATGATATATTTGTTATGTACTTTTTCAGAATATATTCACACAAACACACACACACACACACACACACACACACACACATGCACGCACGCGCGCGCACACACACACACACACACACACACACACAATTAAGATATTCATTTGAATTTCCCCTTGATATCTATTTCGACTATCTTTCTCACACCCTCTTCTTCCTTTATCGCTCTCGCTCGTTCGCTCTCTCTCTCTCTCTCTCTCTCTCTCTCTCTCTCTCTCTCTCTCTCTATCTCTCTCTCTCTCTCTTCTCTCTATCTCTTCCATTTCTCCTCACTCTTACCCATCTCTCTAATACTCCCTTCCTCCTTTCCCCATATTTCACCTTCTCTCTTCTAAATCCCACTTTCTCTCTCGATTGGTTCCTTTATCTTCTCTTAGGGATGTTCCATTATTCTGAATGATCCCTGCTTTTTGTTTCGGAGAGAGGGTAAATAGAGTGGTGGTGCACTTGTCAGTGTTTATGCTGACACGCCATCTATCCGCCCATGCAACAAATGTATCTACAGCTCTATGTAGCAATATGGTGGCCACTGATGCATGTTCATTTGTGCTCCACAAAACCAGGTCATCAGCGTACATTGCCGCTTTAATTCCATCGGGTAGATTAGCAACAAGATCATTGATGAAGATTAGAAAAAGTCTGGGGGACAAGACTCCAGCCCTGGGAACACCGTGACGCAGTAGTACTTTCTTGCTCTTGAGACCGTCTATCTGTACTCGGGCTCTTCTGTTGTGCAAGTATGCTTTCACCCATTTGTACATTCTTCCATTGACTTTGCAGTTTCTCAGTTTCTTCATAAGACCTTCTTTTCCAGACTTTGTCAAAGGCCTTCTTCAGATCTATCCATGCCGCAAGTACCAGCTTCTTCTCTTAGAATGCATCCTCGACTTCTTTAGAGAGATAGGTTGTCTGATCTTCCGTAGAGTAGCACTGCCTAAAGCCAGCCTGTTGTGGCACAAGGATGTTTTCACTTTCAGTGTAGCTACTGTATTCTGTGGTTGATGATGCATTCCAGTGTTTTGCAGAGATATCTGATGAGGCTAATTGGTCTGTAACTTGAGGCAATGGAACTATATTTCCCAGATTTTAGGAGGGTATCATGATTGCTTCTCTCCAGACTTAAGGAACACTGCCGAAGTTTCAGGTGTTATTGAAGATCTGGAACAATTGCATAATGATGTGGAAGTGTGTAGAAGGCAAGCAGAAGCCAACCCCTGCCAAGAGCACCACAATAAATACCAGCACGCAAAAGCCAAATTTCAAAGGGCCCAGCTGCAGGCTAGACGGAAAAGCTGGCAGGAGAAAACAGAGTCACTGAACTTTGAAAGAGTCACAAGGAAGTTGTGGAAGCTAACTAAAACAGCTTAACGATGAGGGTTCAGTGAGAAACTCAAAAATTGCACTACATAAAGACGGAAACATCTTAACAGGAAAGCAAGCAGCTGACCATTTTGCGGACTCATTCGCACAAGATAACAATATCGAAATTAGTCAGAGAACAAAGAGATTCGAGAGAAATGGCAACATACAGGACAGAAGGAAATAGTACATGAGGTATTGGAGGCACCTATCACAATCAGTGAACTGGAGCTAGCAATATCAAAATTGAAAATGAGAAAGTCACCAGGAGCTGATGGTATCTCCAATGAAATGATCAGGAATCTAGGAACAGAGGCTTTTTGTTTTCAACGTTAAAAGGTTTTTATATTTTATTTAACGGGAATTTAAATAGTATTACACAGAATAACACTTTAGAACAAATATATTAAGTCAGATATCTGCGTGGCAGGTAAATGTATCGCGCTTACATTTCTTCAATCCAACCACAGTGTGATGTCTTCTTTCAACAGGCCACTCAGTTGGACTTAAATGTTGACTTCTTGTCATTTACTTGGGGATGTACATTACAAGTACCTCAGAAGTCGGAGAGGGTTAGCCTAATGGCGAGGGACACTGGTAATAAGGGAAGCTAATCCACACGCACAGCTCAGTGCACTCATTAGTAGTAGCAACAAATACAATAGTAGTATTACGTATGCGGACAACACTCGAGTTCAAAGCTAGCCAGAGGTATCATTGAAATAAAAATGAAATAAAAGTAACACGTTTGAAGGTGGATGAATCTATGGTTGACATGTAGCTATGAATCTATGGTTGACATGTAGCTATGAATCTATGGTTGACATGTAGCTATGAATCTATGGTTGACATGTAGCTATGAATCTATGGTTTACATGTAGCTATGAATCTATGGTTTACATGTAGCTATGAATCTATGGTTTACATGTAGCTATGGCCCCTGAGTTTCACGATCTTAATTTATGCAAATTTTTTATTTATAGCGAACTACTAGATGTGACCCAGAAATGAAAAAAGATTCTGGATTATTTAGGGGAAGAAGAGTTTTAGATGTATAATGTTCTATTTAATTCAAGCTGTGCACGTTATAGGTAGTGGATCGGATATTTTACTTGTTAGGATACGTGGGTGAAATTAGGAGAACCAGAGTGCACGTAAGCTAAAATAGAAGTAAAGGTTCTTTTTTCCCGCCATTATATGTAGTGCGGTGGTTCTCAACCGGTGGGGAATTTCCCCCGTATCTTTCCTTCACCTCCTGATTCCCTGAAATGTGTTTAGTTCCCTCCGTGATCCTCCACACTGGGAACCTTATTGTGAGTGGTACCTTGCCGTCTTTGCAGACGAAAGTATATGGATTGGAATTAGACCAGAATTCCATCGCACAATGCCTGGTCATAGAGCTTCAGAGAACACTGTATTGCCCTATGCAGCATGTTCCCTCCTCTGCCTTGCCTTGTTTACTCCAGAGAAAAGGATAACCAGTACGTCTGGAAGAAAGTGGGCTGCAGACGCTGGCGGCTCAGCATCAGACCTCCAAGAGCAGGAGGCGAATCTCACCTCCGAGAGCAGGACGTGAGTTGTGGCCACACCATCAATCAGTGGGATTTGACTTAGAGGCGTTATGCCCCCACAGATGAGGGCCTTAAATCGGGTGTCTGGACCTATATGAGCGTGCACACCTTTCACTTGCAAGTGTCTGGACCAATGTAAGCGTGTACTACCGTCAGACTCCCCTCCTGACTCTTTGCGGATCTTGCAACCAACGAGAATCGGCCAGCCGGAGATATTGCTCGTTTCTTGCGATACCACTGTGGAAAAAAATCAAGACCAGTAAAACATGAACCGATTAACCAAGGGACTGGCTTGCGTGATTTTGAGCATATACTGTACTCAACAAAAGGCAGAAGAAAAAGGCTGCAAATATGTAAAAAACCACGGATTGTCACATATTTTGCTTTCCGAGATACACGTTACATGTTCACATATTCTCAAACCTGTTTATATTAACCACTTAAGCAAAGCGCTTTATGATATATCTTTATAACTTTGGCGATGTGTTCAATCGATTTAGGGGCATTTAAAATGGTAACGTTTTAAATTTCATATGTCTACGTCAAATTTAACGCGGTTTAACTGCCGCGAGAACGCGGTTTAATTGTCGCGAGGCTATTTCCTAAATCACGCACGGACACAAATTATAGCATGACTGGAACACACACGAGACCTTTAGCGTATCACGGTTTAAGTATATTGTAGGGCTTGTCAGATTCGCAACTTGCAGCCCAGCGTCTGGCGTTCGTTGTCTCGGAAAACGGTTTGTGGTGAACTCGATAGTGGTCTCTCCCAACCGATGTTCGTCCAAGATGAATGACGAGGACCATTCATTGCACTGCATCTTTTGATGAGGAACGAATGACTTGCGCTTTAGTTTTAAATGTTGTTCGTCCATCATGAGTGACGAGGACCATTCATTACACTACATCTTTAGATGAGGAACGAATGACTTGCGCTTTGGTTTTATATAGCGAGGAAGTGGTCGCGCAACACCTTCGCCCCCGCTCTCTCGTCTGTGCCCGTCTGGCTCCAGTGGCGAGCATGGCAAGACGACTGGAAGATGCAGTGGACGTTTGGCTGCCACGGCCAGTTATCCCTGTATGTATTGGCTCTCGAGAGCCTCGTGCAAACGGCCCTTCCGTCAATTCCTTTAACTTTCAGTTTTAAGACAAGCGTAGCGACAAGCAATGAGCGTATATTTACTGATAGGATTCACAAGATTTCCTTCGCCGAAGACGGACTGACCGCCAGATCAGACCATACACATATGAGGCGAGAAGCTGCCCACAGAAGATATTGCTCGTCTAAGTTGCGAACAGATCTCCCGATTTACGGTTGAGCCTCACCAGCGCACATGTGCACACGGCGACTGACAGGACAGACGTTCACGCACACGCAAGCCAAGAGTAGCATCGCTAAAGCGCGCCCTCCCGGTACAAGGTGATACATGCAAAACCACTGGACGCCTACCGACGAGCTTTCAAGCTACGCCGGCAGGACTGACCGGGAAAAAAAAGCTATACCAGCTTACTGACTGCAGGCCCACTACTCATCGAGAGAGAGTGGGCGCTTATCGAGACTTTGTCGAACGGTCGTACAAGCATATGACTACTGGCAGGATCAACCAGATATCTATCGGACAGACGGACTATTCACGCACACGCAAGCCAAGAGTAGCATCGCTAAAGCGCGCCCTCCCGGTACAAGGTGATACATGCAAAACCACTGGACGCCTACCGACGAGCTTTCAAGCTACGCCGGCAGGACTGACCGAAAAAAAAGCTATACCAGCTTACTGACTGCAGGCCCACTACTCATCGAGAGAGAGTGGACGCTTATCGAGATTTTGTCGAATGGTCGTACAAATTTTACTCTTTTGCCCGCTCAAACCACGACCCTGGCTGCACGATGCGGTTTACATTCTCAAACCGCCTGCCTCGCTAACTTGCGTTGGCTGGGAAGATCCCATTTTGGTGCACCTCACACAGCCATCCGAGACAACGAACGCTAGACGCGGAACTGATCTAGCGAACCAGACCAGCCCTCACTCTCTCCCAACCAATACGTTGTCGAGACAATCGTTTCGAGACTGTGACCGCAGCTCGAAGCGGGAAATAATGTATGAGCGTGATATCGAGCGTTTATATTTTCGACAAAGGTCTCGAGAAGGACCACACTCTCCGAGTAGTGGTCCTGCAGTCAGTAAGCTGGTATAGCTCTTCGGTCAGTCCTTCCCGGCGCAGCTTGCAGCTTGTCGGAAGGCGTCCAGTGGATTACATGTCACCAGGACCCGCTGGCCTGTGTGCACATGTAGCGTCTTCTTTTTTCGATGCGATAGATATCGGGTTGATCCCTAACTGTAGTCATATGCTTGTCTCAAAGATAAACCCACCGTGTCAGGCGCTCGTTGTCTCGGAAATCTGTACGTGGTTACCCGAAAGTGGTTCTTCCCAGCAGAAGCGATGTAATGAGAGCCCATCTAAGAATGTGCAACACCATGAAGCCTAAGTTGTGGGGAACGGAATGATTGTATGATATTTGGACAGGTCTCGAGACGGGTCCACTCTCTCTTCTCTGAACGAAGAGTGAACATGAAGCTGGCTTTTCGTTTGTGTGTGCCCGTCGCAGCTTGTAACTCGTCGAAATTCTCCAATTGTTGACATGCGCAGATAAATTCGCAATGGTTTACAGCGATAATGTAGCAAATATACAACCCCCAAAAAAGTGTACAAAGGTGTCCGGTACATAAAAAGAAGTGTACAAAGCTAGCTGTTGTCAACGAAAACTATAAAAAGTGTACAAAGCAGTCTAGCCATGTTTGCCAGTGTAAACAGCATTGAAGCAAAAGAAGTGTACAAAGGAGTCATTTTTATTTTTTTTCCCTCCAGCCCTAAAGCAAGCACACGGTGATGCCCTGTAACGAACATATTAAACCCAGTTTTTCTTGGCGCATAAAAGGTCTTCACATTCCTGAAGTGTACAAAAGAATCGGATTTTTCGCAGGAACAATTAACATGTGCACAAAGCAATGTTGCCTTGTCATACAATCGTAAAGCAAAGCACTAACTCCGCAGCTCCAGCGACGAAACCAAGTAGTTTCCGAGAAAATTCCACCCGACAGTCCGGAATCAAACCTACACCCTTCTGACCATGAGGCAGGCGGCTTAACCACCTCGTAGTGGAGAGCCGCAGATAATGGTTTAAATTAATGTCTTTTGTTGTTGTTGTTGTTGTTGTTGTGGTGGGTTTTTTTGCATATCCTATTTACAGGACATCGCTGTTAACACCAGCACAACTGTTATTGATGTCTTGGCAAGTTTTAAGTTCAGTAGTTTGCCAATAAAATTAATGTCTACTTGTATTATATACGTTTATATTAGATATATTCTAGTTGCATATCACTTACAGGACGACGCAATCAACCCTAGCAATTTTCGGCTGTTTATGATTTCTTGACAAGTTCGGTTCTTTGCCATTGCTTTCTGCACGACCGGTACTCATACCATTTTATGAAAACCAGAGCAAGGCTTTATGCGTTCATATCACATGCAGCTGTGTTTCGAACGCGGTTTATGCAGGGCTACGAGTAGCGTTTGTCACTCTTTCGGCACATAACCGTTAGATACACCAAGAGAATAAGATTAAGATGGAGCAAAACAAGAGAATATTACACCAAATACTACATATGCCATATTCGCATGCAGCACTCTAAAGCTGTGTGAATAGTATCGTAAGTTGTATTTACTAAATCAGAATAGTTCATGAGTAATTAGACTAGCATCGTTGATTGCATTTAGACACTCTTTAACTATATATATATATATAGATCTCGGTCTTTGCTTTTCTGGTTCAACCCTGCTGATGATATTTCTCCATGCCACCGCCCCAAACCACCCAGCATAATTTCTCTTGGTCTGCCTCTGCCTCTCTTCCCCTTGATCTTTCCAGTTGTCACGATATTCTCCAATGCCTGTCTTCTCATCACATGACGAAATAAAACTGTCTCTTTCTTATTGTTGTATGTAATGTTTTAGTTTCATGGACCTCTTCGTTTTTAGTTACTCTGGCAGTCCAAGGAATTCGCAACATTCGTCTCAGAAACCACACCTGTGTTGCTTCCAAGTTGTTCTTAATGTATTATTTACATTCCAAGATTCACAGCCATACAGCAAAACAACTTATATAAAGAATTTCAGCACTCTGTTTCTTACATTCAATGATAGTGACATATTGCATTTTCTGAAATGCAGCATTTGCGTTCCATATTCTTCTCTTAATCTCTGTTGTGCATCTTCCGTCTGATGTTATAAACGCCCCTAGGTACTTAACATTATCCACTTGGTTAAGAATGTTCCATCCTATTTCCATGTCACATTTTGGTGTCACCGTTTTTTTTTTTGTTGTTTTTTTTTTGTTACTGTTTTCTTGATATTTAAATGAGAGCCCTGTCTTTGAACTCTCTGTTAATACAGCGTCCAACAATTGTTGTAGATCTTTTGTATTATCAGATATCATTACTGCGTCATCTTTATAGAGTATATTGTTTACATTATAAACTGCGATTATTATTCCGAGCTTCTCTTTTATCTCTACCATGGTCTGGCAAGAATGCGACAGCGAGGGGTGACGAGGGGATCTGGCCGACGATCCACGCTCAGAGGAAAGGCGAGACGGACATATAATCAGATTGCTACTGGTGCTATTGGTGTTGGAACTCTTCGCTGGCTGCTGAGGATGGGGACGGAGCGCTTATGGGAATGCCCCGAATGCTGTGATGTCAGTTCCTAAATCAATAAATCAATCAATCTTTTATCTCTCTCATTATTACTTCGCTATAGAGGGAGAAGAGATCCGGTTACAATACACATCCATGTCGTACTCGTAGCTTTATTTGCTCATAATTGCCCTCTTTATTTCCCATTTTAATTTCTACCACTTGGTTCCAGTAACTATTCTTTATTATTTTGAGATCTTTCCCATCAATGTTGATATCTTCGAACATTTTAATTAGTTCATCATGTTTTACTTATCAAATGCCTTAGTGTAATCTATAAACAATATAAAATAACACAAAGTAATGCAAGACGTTGTGGCGACATGACTTCATCAGCAAACAAATACATGCAAGAAACACAACCTATAGTTCCAAAGTTGCAAACGATAGAAGCTGAGGACCCTATACCCGCAGTATATCCATCATCCGTGCTGTCTCTCATCCACACCTATCTGTCCTTTATCTTTTACAATGAACAGCACCGAAAGAAACTGTGATAGACACACCCACAGTATATCCATCATCCGGGCTGTCTCTGATATGTGTCGTTCCATGATTTCAATGATGGTATGTACACTCATACACATCAAGAGAAAACCTGTGGGTCACGCACCAGTACCACACAACAAAATAATCTTGCTTCTCTGTGCCTACCCATATCATGTGTATTACCGGTGGTCTCATCTTATACAACCCCAATAATACAATGCATTGGACGACTTGATCCTGTAAGACGAGGTATAACGATCAAGCTTACTGACCTGTTTCATAGGGAACAGTCTGAGTTAAGTCTCATATTTGTAGACCTTTCTATTCCGCATACCTTATGTGACATATCGCAAGTACTATACATACCCTGTACCTCTCTCTCTCTCTCTCTCTCTCTCTCTCTCTCTCTCTCTCTCTCTCTCTCTCTCTCTCTCTCTCTCACACACACACACACACACACACGCTCTCCATTCTTATATACATCATACACATGTATGAGTGTTTGTTGATGTGTGTAGATGTATGTATGTGCGCCCACACAGATCAGTCCACTCAGACTTCAGGACTCGCTACGTACACATATAAAGGAGCATACAATGTGAGTTTTGTTAGTATTACCAGGCTTAGCCATGGGAATGTTATTCCCATGGGAATCCCATGGGAAAGGTCCAAATGGATGGGATGGGATGGGACAGCACACATATGTATTTCCCATGGGACAGTAGCCTTGTCATTGCAACTTGATCTACGTCAGGGCTAACTTTTTTTTCTTTCTTTATATATTTGTATCTGTTCTTTATCTTGTGATGAGACACCGGATAAATAAATACACATAGCCTTTTATTATATAAGATTACATGTTGGTGAGTCACCAGCTATTAAAGTTATAAAAGTGTGACCTGACTGGAAAAAGGTTGCAGAGCACTGGTCTAAGTAGCAAACAATACGTAATACGCACTGCTAAGCAGTATTGTCAGTTGGGCAGATTTCACGCCATATTTGGCTACTTTTCAGGACTATTTGAGGGAAATTTAACGTATTAGCGGGATGCGGTATTTGGGCTAGTTTTGGTAGCGTATGTGGAATTTGGGGAGTGTAATACATCAATGTAACATTTCATTTTAAAAAATTATCAAATTTTGACTATCTTTTGTGCCGTGTTAGGTAGTTTTGATGATCACGCTGCTTGCTAAATTGCTGGAAACACTGTCAGTGTAACATTACAGTTTCGTTTCCGGGCAGGCGGCAACTGTGCCAGATTGACACATTGCGCGTGCTTGCTGCTAGTCAGCCATTGTTGCTGTAGGTGTTGATTGACGTCTTTGGCGATTTGTAAATACGAAGCTAGTTTTAATCTGCTGTAATCGAAGTTGTTTTGTTGCTGAATAGCAGTATTTTTATTTGGTTGAATATTAGGTACTTTAAAAAAGGACTACTATATACTGAGTGTAGGCTGTGTAAGCCTACGGTACCCCAAAATGGCCAAACAAAAATATGAGTTCCATGATCTTACTAAAACTGTTGTTACTAAGATGTTGAGTGGGGGAGAATGCCACTTGATTGATGTTCCAAAAGAACATGTAAATTCTGATGTTAAAGCAGTTAAAATATCTTAAGGTATGTTAGCACCATTTCTTTGCTATGCAAAGTGCAAAACGTTATACAGTTGGTATAAGTTAAGTAATGAAAAATGGGTTAATCACATTGGTTATTGAGGTGCAATACAACATTGCATGAACTGTGGTTCTGGTGGTTCTACAACATCAAAATATGTTTTGAAGCCAAGGAGCAGGAAGCAACAAAACCACCACCAACATTGTCAAATGCATCGCAAAAACAGTTGTTTAACTAATTACATCACATCCAACAGTATCCATTTCGGCATATGTGATGCTGCTACCTTTGCTGCAAGATCTACTCACGCTGCAAACAAGGTATATAATTACACTATATCACGGCAAACAGTGACTCGTTCTATTTTGGAGCAAGGAAAATTGGCCAACCTATAATTTCAAACATTGTTTCAAAATATGGCACAAGATTCAGAATGTGCAATTTCGGGAATAATTGACGTGGTCTGCAAGACAAACAAATCTTTTGCCATATGGGGGAATTATTGCATGTGGGGGACTTCCGGTTTCAAGATGGCGACGGACGGTCGTGTTGTTCTGTGTTCGTTAACTTTTTCGCGTAAGGGATGGATTTATTCATT
This sequence comes from Cepaea nemoralis, assembly GCA_014155875.1. Taxonomy (NCBI): domain Eukaryota; kingdom Metazoa; phylum Mollusca; class Gastropoda; order Stylommatophora; family Helicidae; genus Cepaea; species Cepaea nemoralis. The sequence continues at coordinate 4,961 of JACEFZ010000495.1, read as the reverse complement.
TCTGGCGTGTAATTGGTGTGCCAGGATGTAAAACCAGGAGTTTCTACTCAAGATCTGCGCGGGTGCTACGGAGTTCGTGCATCGAGCGAAGCCATCCTTGAGTAAATTTTCAGCAGCGTGTGTGGTTCTCAATCAAAAGTCTGTGTTTACGTTTTTTCAACATGGCGGAACAACGTGTGTTTTCCGAACGATCAGCAGTCAACATACCGAAGCGGCGTGGTAGCCGCGCAGGGAAAAAGAAGCCAGGTAAGCGCGGTGGCTTGAGACGTTTTAGACTCAAGTGTCACCGTCTAGGACTCAGGAACATCCGTATTCTATATTGGAACTGTGCCAGTGTAAAACAACGGGGCTCTATTTTAGAAACCCTAGTTTACAGGAACGACATTGTAGCACTCCAGGAGACGAGACTGGGCGATCAGCTACTCCGAATTGCCGGCTTCAAATGTTTCTATAACAGACGACATCTGGGAACGGCGATTCTCGTTCGCGACAGCATGGTGGCGTCAGAGCTAGACATGTCCAGTTGGAACAGTGACGATATACAAATACAGGCGTTGAGAGTTCATTCCAGTATACCATTCGTGTTGGTTAATGTTTATGCCCGCAATGCGAGTGTGGACGCCCAGAAGTGGCAGTGCTTAAGTGGCATATTAGGCCACGAGAGAAATGTTATTTTCTGTGGTGACTTCAACGCTAAAGGCAGATCATGGGGAAACACTTCCTCCAATACACAAGGGGAGGAGCTCGAGACTGCACTGGAAACCATCGACCTGGTTTGTATCAACAGTGGCTGTGTCACCAGGACAGCAAGCCGTCCAGGCGATGAGGACAGTGCTATTGATCTGGCGCTAGTTTCACCTTCACTCACTACAGTGTGTAGATGGGGTGTCCTAGGACACCATGGCAGCGACCACCACCCATGCAGCATATTGGTGGAGAAAGGCAGAACCAGGCAGCACAAGCTAAAGGTAAAGACGTTCCAGTATGACAGTACAGGGCAAGATGTGGTGAGTAAAATAAGACGTGACAAGCGCAGAACGTTTCAGGGCAGGAAGAAAAGGAAAAAAAGCTGGGAGCAGCCACCGTGGTGGAGTTTCGAGGTGGAGAAGGCTTGGGTGGATAAGCGTAGTGCTGTAAGGAGATGGCAAAATGCCAAGAAGAACAGAGCTGGTCATCCTAGTCCCTGCTTGCACTTAGAAAGAGAGATGCACACAAAAGTAAGCTATTTCAAAAAACTGGTCACGGTGGTTAAAAGCGAAAAATGGGCAGAGGTGTGTCAAAGAGTAAGCACAGACAAGTCACTGAAATTGTTCTGGCGACTACATAAAAGCATGAGTGGTGTAGTCAAGAATAAGAGCATTTCTGACTTCCAAGGTGCTGACCTCATCTGGCAGAGGACTGACGAGGACAAGGGCAAAGCCCTCTTTGAACGCTACCTTGAGCAGAGCAACCAGACAGACATGGGAGGCCGGAATCTGGCCAAGGAGGTCACCTCAGACAGATGCAAGGCCCAGAACACTTCGGATGAAGACACAGTGACAGTGAAAGAAATCAAGGCTGTGCTTCGACGATCAAAAAACAGTGCTCCAGGTCCTGATGGCATAAGATACGACGACATAAATAGGTGTACCGACAATGAGCTAGAGAAACTAGCAGACATGTACAACAACAGTATAGGGAATGCTAGCATCAAGGAGGAATGGTTACACAGCTATCTGATTCCCTTGCCGAAGCCTGACAAAGACCACAAGAAAATTCAGGGATATCGAATTATAACCATGCAGAATACAATAGGCAAGCTGCTGGAGAAGGTAATTGCCAGGAAAATATCAAGCCAACTAGAGAGGCAAGGTGTTTTCCCACCTACCCTGGGTGGGTACCGTCCAAAAAGAGAAACCTGGACCAATGCAGCAGTCTTTGCCCACGATGTCTATGAAGGTTTCCACTCAGGCACTGAAACCGTTGCTGCAGCGATTGATCTTGAGGACGCATACAACAGAGTACCACTGGATTTTTTAATGTTTCAGCTTCTTGAACTAAACGTAAGTCCATTCCTCCTTAGTTGGATCGCTGCAGCTCTCTTCCAACGGAAAGTAGTTTTTAGATGTGGCAGTTGGACTTCGGAACCAACAACAATATATCCTGGCCTACCACAGGGATCACCATTATCTCCGGTACTGTTCAACGCCTACACAGTGAGAATCACCAGTGAGCAGATCACTGGACCTGGCAGGACATTGTCATATGCCGATGATGTTTTAGTGTATCGTCAGGGTAAGGATAGAGAGGAGGTTGCTGTGGAACTACAAACCGAACTCAATCGCATAAGTACTTGGTGTGATGAAGCTGGGGCAATGGTCAACCCAACAAAGGCAACAGTGACTTGGTTCTCGTTGAATAATCATATTGTCAACAATCCAACACCAACTGTAATGCTGTGTTCAGAGACGGTGGAAAGAACGCAGGCAATGAATTACCTGGGGATACGGTTTGATCGAAGCCTTGCTTATAATGTGCACATAGACCAGGTGATAACAAAGGCCAAGCGGGGTTTGGCAGCGATGCGGGTGATGGCGGCAGCAAACTGTGAGCAGCGCCATCTATGTCTTCTGTACGAGGGGCTGGTCATGTCTGTTTTGGAGTATGCAATGGCAATCCTGACTCTCAGCCATAAGCAGATAGAAAGGATGGAAAGGATACAGAATGAAGCTATGCGCATTATTCTTGGATGTACAAGAGATACAGCATGCAGGGCGATGCGCTACCTTCTTGATTTTCCAACCATTGAAGAGAGAATGCAAGTTTGCAGGGCACGTGCCTACCTCAGAATTAACGCAAACACACAGCATCCACTGCATAGTGAAATTAGGAAGGTGAAGGGCAGCAGGTTAAAAAGAGGACGGTCGTGGATGGGTCAAGCCGAGGACATTCTTCAACAGGTGTGTTCACTTGAGGACTTAGAACCTGGCGAGGAGTGGGTGCAAGTGCCAACAGACTTCTGCACATCCTTTTCAGTTTGCATCCAACTAGATAGAAAATGCAGACAAGAAAATCCGGCTGCTGTTGAGGCTGAAGTACAAGCGTTGATTTTCGAGAATTCGCTAGACAGTGACGCGGTCATCTACACAGATGGGTCGGTCGTCCGACATGTGAGAAGCTCATGGGCCTTTACAGCTCGGGCCGGAGGGAGAATTGTGAAGGAGGACTCTGGTGCTTTCACTGAAACCACAAGTAGCCTGACCATGGAAGTCATGGCAGTAAGTAAAGCAATAACATGGCTCGAGACACAGACATTCACTAGGGCTTGTTTCCTTAGCGACTCAATGAACATGATCAAGAGGATAGAGGAGGGATCGATCCGAAGAGAATGGTTGCTGCCTCTGGAGCGGTCTCGGCTGGCAAAGATTAGTTTCATCTTCGTGCCAGGGCATGCGGGAGTACAAGGAAATGAGCGGGCTGACAAGCTCGCAGGTGAGGCTACTGTTGAGGGCGGACGCGCCATGGACCAGGCTGACATTCTGAATGCTCTACGAGAAGTGAGACTTTTGCAAGAACCAAGTGATGACTGTGAATCTACAACAATGGCCAGACTGCGAGAGCAGCAAATTAAAAGAGGGGTGGCCAAACAAGAACACTACGCAGGAAGCCAAAGAAGATTGATAAACCAACACAGAACTGGCGTCGTTAGCCGCTACACGCTGCGGGATTTGCTGAGGAGGGGATCCGAGCACTTATGGACTGAATGGTCCGATGTGCAACGAGGATGATCTGTCGACTAACTAACTAACTAACTATTGCATGTGGACTAGATCAAAACTAGGAATGGATTACTTTTCCTCTGTCTCTTATAAACATTGATATTAATCAATCCCATACTACACAATTTACGAACAGTTTATTTTTCACGTGAATGTCTTGCCGAATCTGTCACATTCTCCAGTCCATAATTTGTGTGTACTGATAATGCAGCAACCATGACGGCAGCATTTGATGGACGGTTTGATACCGATACAGAAATGCACCGATCTGGTTGTACTGAGCACAGGTTATCAACATGCTTTACCAGCTTCAGCAGAGGCGTGATTTCTGAACTGGATCACTTCATGGATCAACTGTTATTTATTGAAGCATACTACAATATACGTCAGGCAAAGACATCCAGCAGCCATTTTCCACACCAACAAAATCTGTAACACGTGAATGGCGATCATATTACCAACATTTCAATGCCCATTTAAAAAATTACTCGCATTACTTTAATGACGATGATGAAGAATTCTTAAACCACATTCCGAACATTGCTCAGATTATGGGAATGTTGTACATACATGAGAAATTCAAAACTTTTTATTTACCGCACTTTGAAATTGATGGTGCTACATCTCATTTAATTTTGCTGTTATACTTCCTCCTAGACTATCAGTTGTACAAAGTTATTGTTGATATTGACGAAGAAACTTCAAGCAGCATGATGAAGAAATATTGTCAGAACATGCAGAAAATTATTGGAGAAAATCTTTGGCCATATTGCGGCAATTCTCTGGCAATCACTGCAAAATTCCTTATTGGAGTTGACATTAAAGCCAAAACAGAAGACATGGTCAAGTCAGTTGTTACATTGATGTAAGGGAATGTGGACACCAATAAATGGGCCAATGATTGGGTCGCTTTTTCTAAGTCTGTTATTCCAACTGTTATTTTATTCATCAAGAATTAAAATCTTCTTCTGAATCATCTGCTGTATGTGAAGTAGCAGGAATTATAGAACAAAAAGCCGAACAGTGATTTTGACTTATTTTTTTATCCTCCACCAAACAAAGCACTTAAGTTTGATGACCCCAGAAACAAATGCCTTGAGGTTGAAGTCACCATGTTTAAAACATTGCGGCAACCAACTTCTTCTTCTTCTTCTTCTTCAGCGTTCCGAGCCTGCTTGCTTGCTTGCTTTGGTTCGTTGTTGA
>JACEFZ010000494.1:0-57947 GCA_014155875.1 Cepaea nemoralis | reverse complement strand
TGCAGGGGGGGTTTTTTTTCCGGGGGTTTTTTAGGTGGGGGTGTGTATGTGTCCCTTGGTGCGCGTGTGTGTGGGTAGGTGGGGGTGTTGTGTGGGTGGGGTGATGTATGGATAGGTGGGAGATGGGCCTCACAACATGGTAATTAGCCTTGTTTATGTTTACAACATTCATTTCACAATGTTTATTTTTCTTCCTATGTAAATGTATAATGCTCTTGATGAACGAAAGACGAGTGATTGGAAGGGCCGTATGTAAGACGGGCCTGCGCGCCCAATTTGTGACCCTAATAAAGTTGATTTGATTTGATTTGATTTGATTTGTCCTTGACAAAGATTCAGAGAATCGAAACGTCGGCCGTCCTGTGTGTCGTATTGTACGATTTTGTGTGTATTTTATTTTATTATTAATTTTATATATTTCTTGATTACTTCTGATTTTGGACTTTCACCTGTATTCCGGTATACGATAGATCTCCTTGTAAGGTATGTGCAACGTGTTTGTGTTTAGTACGTTTCTTCTCGCAGGAGCTTAATATACCTATTTGTTTCCAATTCATGTCTTCCTCTTGCTCCACGATATTGTAAGAACTTTTCTGTAACAACATTTAACTACCCAGCCTAAGGTGGGCAACATACATTTTAAAGAATGTTAGAATGTTCTGGAAATTGTCTACAACGGAAAGGCGACGAGGAAGGGATCTGATCACTCCACCTCATAGTTGGTTACCTAGAAGAGTACCTGCTGTGAGACCACCTTTATCTAGTAAGCGTCCATCCTCGGGCTGGGATGGCCGTGGTAGAAAAGAAACTATCTAGTCACTGCCCACGTAGTTCTGTGTTTGATGGCAAGCTGACCAGTGTCCACACACCTAGAACAGCTGCCGTGTTGACTTGTGCCAAACTAGAGCACCATCATTGAGTAGACTTATATTTCATAGATAGAAGTGCAGAAAGTTAGATTCTCCTACACCTCTAGTTTCTAACGCTTTCAAAGTTGGCTCCTCATTCTTTCACATATTCTACATGCCAAAGGTAGTAGAGGAAAGACATTGTCATGGTGCTGCCGTTTCTCTTTATGGTATTCCTGGTAATACTTCGTTCATTCACAAGACAATCAACCATTGTGAGTGACTACTGACCATCGGATTCCTTGAGGCAACACATCTTTGTGTGTAGACTGGCCAACATAGTAAGGAACCGTAGCAGGAGAGAAAGAAAATGCGGAACTCACACAGTTTGATTATTTCGTCAGTATCCCCTTGTCTTTGATTATTGTTGTTTCTAATTTTAGTTTTGTTTGCTGGTGAAGGTGTTGTAATCATAACATTCTCTTTATTACTCCTGATTGGGTTCTACTAAAGCTGGCGTTTTCACTCTCCAACTTCCTTATTTAGTAATCATAATCACGGTTGCACCCGTGTGCCGTGATGTTGATCCATCGACTAAACTAAAGGCTAGATGTTCGATCTCACTACCGAGAGGATCAATGGCCGCATGTCATATGATTACAAACCATCTGCTGTTGTATCAGTACCAAGTCATGCGCTGCTAGTAAACCAGGGACTTCTGAGCCACAAGCGGACGCTGAAATCACTCAGCCACGTCAGTCTCTGGATGTATTACAAAATGATGTTGAAAATAAAAAAGAAACATCATCTCTAATTTTTGTATAGAACATGCCAGAAAGCCAAATCTGAACAAAATGACCCATCAACAAAGTTATAATAAAATCACTTCCTGCCCACGAGAAAATGAGAAATCTACCCGCCGGATCTGAAAGTGGATCTTCCTTTAGATTGATCTGTGTCCTTCATTCATTGTCGTTGTTATTTCTTGTCGCTGAAGTTCGTCAGAAAGTACAGAAATGTATTTTTATAACGGAGGTTACCTCATGGAGCGGACGTAATCGATTTACGTCCTTGATAGGCGTCGATTCCACAACTTTGTTAAAAAGATGCGCCGATAGTTTTGTCTCGTATCGCAGATTAGGGCCACGTAGGACAATTATTTGCGAATTATATGATTATCATATTAGGAATGATATTTACAACAATATGAAAAATTATTATATTACATATTACAGTTCTATAGGAGCTATGTCTTTTTTTACGTATTTTCAACCAGCGTAATTTAACTTAACGTATTTTTATCTCCCAGAAAATAGAATGATTTAAGCGTTAATTCATTTTATGCCTGCCGTTAATTATGTTTTTCTTAGGCAAATCAAAATGACATTTGTAAACAGCCCCATCTTTTAGTTCGACGATTGAAATCAACTAATGCATTTTTTGTCACATTTCGCCCGAACTAATTTATCTGCTAGACTTTGCTATTCTATTGAAATTCTTCTCGCATGTTTCTTTTTACCACGTGGGCGCTTCCTGACAGCTGTCTTGTTGAACTGCAGATAATTGTTTTCTCATCAGAAATCCTACTATGGCTTCCTTCTTCTCTTTGTATTCTAGGCTGAAGCTGTGGTAGCTTTATTGTTAGATTTGCCTACCTACAAAGACTATGGCGCCGAATTAAATCCCCAGCAGAGGAAATGTGTTTGTTTGTTTGTTTGTTTGTTTGTTTGTTTGTTTGTTTGTGTGATTGTTTGAGAAATACGGCTATGACGTCCATATAGAGTCGTGAAAATAACAGGAGCCAAAATTTAGCTTATATCCCGTTTTAAGTATGCAAAATGCTTTGAGCTAATTGCACGCTTCGACTAAACTCAAGAGAGGTCAGATTTGGAAACGATAGACGAGCTGAGACTGTGGATGGGAAACGCACAGATCAGAATCCCGGTTGGCGAAGGCAAATAAAATATTTTCGCCATGTGAATAGAGTATTTTATAATTATTTTATTCTGATTTATTAGAATGGATGATTGAAATTATTTCTACGAATGTAAAATGTATTCCTGTTGAGAAGTAATTATAAGCGTGAAATGTTCCTGTTTCCTGTGCAATATGTTAAGTGTATTGTTGTGGTTCTAAAATAATAAAGGATGAAGTGAAACGACCCAAATGGCATTTGAGTAACAAATACAGTGAGTGGAGCTACATGGATCAAACCTCCTACCCTGGGCACGCTGCCACAAGAGGCGACCCCGAATCTATCCAGTTATCATGTGCTCACGACGTCAAGCTGTAAAGATAGCGGGAGCGACCCCATCCAGAAACCTTGTTAAAACGACCATGTGACACAGACTACTTTTAGTATTGTCTGGGAAAGACAGGCAACGAAGAAGGGAAATGACTCATTCACCTCATACAACTTAAAACATGTAACCCCTAACATCATTGTATGCTGTGTGTTATCTTAAACCCCTGAGTGCAGATAACAATACATCTCTTGCAACTATCAATCTTCGAGTAAAAGAGTATCCTTTATGAGTCTTTATACATGAGTGCTTGGAAATATCGGCCTGCGAGTATTAGTTGTTCATATGAGTCTTTGTTGATGAATGCTAGGAATTAACGGCCTCCGATTATGAGAGTTTTCATCATGAGTCTTTATTCATGAATGCTTGGTATTCTCGGCCTCATAATTCTAGCTTTACGACATGAATGATTGAAATTATCAGTCTCATAATTCTAGCTTTACACCATGCATGATTGAAATTATCGGCCTCATAATTCTAGCTTTACGTCATTATTTACTGAAATTATGGCCTCTATATAATAATCAGTTGTCATGACTAGAGTGAAATTATTGACCTTAAAATATGCCTCAGTCGACATGAATGAGAAAACAACACATCACACGGGGATTACACTACAGTGACTACATTCAGGCATAATAACCGGATGAGAAGAATGAAAAGATGAACAAAATTAGAAGAATGAACAGGAAATAAAAGCAATGAAAACAAGGTGCGATTTGTCTGAGAATCCCAGACTGTGAAACTCACTTGAATCTATGGCGCTCAGACGTTTATATAGCAGGCCGTGAGAGTGTGTGGTGGTATTGGAAATGGCATTTGGTGATGGTACGATTTTATTCATATCTCCATTATTCGCACACGGTTACCCGAGTACAGCCAGAGTACCATGTTTATACCGTGTGTTTTCTTGTATTTGTTTGCTGATGAATGTTAGTCTCCATAACGTCCTTTGTTTGTCGTGTTCTGTAAAGCTGCATTAATCCGTGTTCTTTTTTATTGTTTACATTTCTAAAGCTTTACCATGAATGGATTAAATTATCCAACGCAGAATTCAAATCTTTCGTTATGAATGATTGAAATTATTGGCCTTCGAATTTTAGTGTTAAACCATAAATGATTGAAATTACCGGCCACATAATATTAGCCATTCGTAAAGAATGATTGAAATTATGGGCCTCATAATACTGGCCTGTGGTAAAGAATGATTGACATTTTGGGCTTCATAAGTATTGGCCTTGGTAAAGAATGATTTGGCAATTATGGGGCTCATAATACTGGCTTGTGGTAAAGAATGACTGAAATTATGGGCCTTATAATACTGGCCTGTGGTAAAGAATGACTGAAATTATGGGCCTTATAATACTGGCCTGTGGTAAAGAATAATTCAGATGATAGGCTTCACAATGTCTTTCGTGAAGAATTATTGGAGATACAGGCCTCATTGAGTCGATCTCCCAGCATGACTGACTGGTATGACCTATTCAGCACTTCCGGCTTGATGGATGATGCGCGGTCATCTCCGATATGAACTGGTTTTCCGTGCCAGAAATTAGTGACATCAATATATGGTTACCACAAATGTGAATGTGTCCGGGCTTAGAGTGAAGGTGATAATATTAAGTGAAGTTGATCAGATGGTGTGAAGTTGATGAAATGATGTTAAGTTGAAAACATGTTGCGACGTTAATGTCATTGTGGAATGTGATAGCATGGTTTGAAGTTGATAACATGAAGAATAGGTGAAAAGATGACGCGAAAATGATTGATTGATTGATTGATTGATTGATTGATTGATTGATCTAGGAACCGACATCACAGCATTCGGGACATTCCCATAAGCGCTCCGTCCCCATCCTCAGCAACCAGCGAAGAGTTCCAACACTAATAATTCCAGTAGCAATCTGATTATATGTCCGTCTCGCCTTTCCTCTGAGCGTCGAGCGTCGGCCAGATCCCCTCGTCACTCCTCGCTGCCTCATTCCAACCAGACTATGGTGATCCATTTGCTCCTCCGAGGTGTATACGTGCTCCCACAAGGCCGCAACCACGTCTGCCTTGTCATGCATCAATACTCCACCAAGTTCTGCCGAGCCAGCCAATCTGTCCGCCTGTTCATTCCCCATCACACCGGCATGCCCAGGAGAAAAGATCCAGGTGATGCCTGCTACCCATGACCTCCGAAGCGAAGCAAGCCACTCTGCACGAAGCTTGCCTGTTCTCACCCTTCTCAGCATGCTTTCTGAGTCAGTTACAATCACAATATGTGTATGTATCGTGTTTTCTATCCAGCGGAAAGCTGCACTGACCGCCTCCACCTCCATTCTTAAGCTAGATGTAGTGTCATCATACGCCAGGCTCTCCTGCACCAAACGCCGACCATTAGTTTTTGCCAAGAACCCCCAAGCACTTCTCCTACCTCTCAACACCGACCCATCCGTGTAGATAATCACATCACCCGGGCGAGAATTTTCCTGAATTAATTGCTGAATTTCCAATTCCGTGGCCCCTGCTGGCCACTCCCTGCACTCCCGGCTCAATGTGATTATAACTCTGCACAAGTCTGACTGCACGGCTGGCACTCTGACCCACTCCTCTCCTCGCCTAATGTTCTCCAAGGGGCACACCTGTCTGATCGTATCCTCCGCCTGAGCCATCCATGATTTCCCTCTTGTCAGTCTCTGACCCTTAACTACGTCCAGCGCCTCATGCAACGGGTGATCTGTGTCTGCAGCTACTCTGAGGTATGCCTTCGCTTGCATCACTTTGTGCCTACCAGCAACAGTAGACAGACCAAGGATGTAACGCATACACACTACTGGAGTGTCTCTGGTGCATCCCAGAATGACCCGCATAGCTTCATTCTGTATGCGCTCTAATTTCACCAGCTGACTCTTTGAGACAGTGAGCAGTCCTAGTCCATAATCAATCACTGAGAGGATCAAGTGCTGGTATAGTGTGAAGAGCATTCTCTGCTCTGTGTCCATTGCAGCCATAATTTTAAGTGCATTGAGTCCCTTTTGAGATCTTGTCACAACCGTCTCCACATGGTCCTTGAAGGCTTGGGGCATCATCTCTCACAATCCTGTTGTCCAGAGAGCACCACAACACAGCCGCCTTTTCCGGGTTGATGACAGCACTCATTTCAGTGCACCAGTCAATCACTTTGTCTACTGTCACCTGTAGCTCCTGGGCTGTTTGATCCCTATTTCTTCCCTGCCTGTATGCAAGAATATCATCTGCAGATGTTAGAATCCTTCCAACCCCTGGTGCTTCTAGGTATGCAATCTTGCTCGTATACACATTAAAGAGCACCGGTGAGATTGCAGATCCCTGTGCCAGTCCCGGGGTTAAAATATGTGGCTCTGAGGTCCATGCGCCCAGACGGAGAGCAACCTCTCTTTGCTTTCCACGCATTGTCCACTTCTGGGGTCCACCATGGGGGCTGCAAAAAGGGAGTTTTAGCAGTCCTGTTGCATGCCCCATGTCTGAGGCGTCCAAGAAGGCTGTCGCTCCACTCATACCGGAAGGTCTTGCGCGCTCTCCCAGCCTTGACTTTCTTGGACTTAGAGATCAGGACTGAGCATGGCATTGTGATCACTCCCATGGTCATTCAAAACAGTCCACTTTACATCAAGGACTGATGACTGGGAGACAAGTGCCAAATCAATAGCAGTATCTGCATCGCCAGGGCCTCATTGCCATTCTAGTCGCCTACCATCATTTATGCAGATCACATCGGAGTCCCACCATGGCATCCGCAAGTGCAATTCCTTGTCGATTTTCTCCACTACTGTCCCAATCTCTGTTTCTCGCATTGAAGTCTCCACATATGAGTAGCCTATCACCTGGTAAGTCCTCTAATTCCTTAAGCCAGTCCCATTGTTCCTTTTTCTGACAAAACAGTCCACTGTGGCATATAAATTTATGATGTTCCAACTTAAGCCACCAATCTCCATTTGTATACCCTGGACCTCTCTTGCATTGTGATTCCACTGGCTCAAGTCAAGTGCCACATGCTTTACTCCTTTCTTCACCAGCAGACCTTGCCCATGTCTCTTCTGCCCAGTGGTTTTATATAACTGACGTACCCAGGGGCAATGGTATTTAATCTGTATTTAACTCCTGGAGCATGGAAAATGACCCGCGAAAAGGATTACATGAAATGGCGTGTACAACTTCTTGGTAGTTGATAACATGGTGTTTAGTGGTAACTTGGTAAGAAGGTGACAACATGGTGGGAATGTCATGACATGTTGTGTTTGGGGTGATAAGTTATATGGAGGTTATAACATGTTGTGAAGGTGATAAGATGGGGTGAAGTTGAGAACACGGTTTATGTGTTGATAACACGTGTCAAATTGATACTATAATTGGGAAGTTAATAGCACTGCCTGCAATTCGTAACATCCTTTAAAATTGGCAACATCCTTTAAACTTGATAATATGATGTTAAAAGATGAATTAGCGTGAAATTGCTAACATGGTGTAAAGTTGATAACATGGTCGTGCAGCCCGACAAACTAGTGTGAAATTATTAATATACCGTAAAGCATGGTGTAGAGTTGATAACATACCATGGAACTGATAGTATGTTGTGTAGTGGGTAGTGATGTTGATACAGTATTTGATGTTGTTAACATAGAGTAAATTTGATAATATGCTGTGTATATTGAAAATATTGATAACATTGAGTTAATTTCATAATATGATGTGAAGTTGATAACATTGGTGAGTAGTTGATAAATGGTGTAAAACTGATAACACAGCTTGAAGTGATGTGGCGGTGACAATATCGCGTGAAGCTGATAGCATCCTGCGAAGTTGATATATCTTTCGAAGTTCACATTGCAAAAGTCGATGTATCCTTAGGAGTTTGCATTGCAAAAGTCGATGTATCCTTAGGAGTTCACATTGCAAAAGTCGATGTATCCTTTGGAGTTTACATTGCAAAAGTCGATGTATCCTTAGGAGTTCACATTGCAAAAGTCGATGTATCCTTTGGAGTTCACATTGCGAACTTAATGTATCGTTTGAAGTTCACACTGGGGAAGCACGCAAGTATAACCCAAGGTTGTTTGCCTGAAGATCGTCTGTGGTCGTCTCTATTTCAGTGGACGGCTGGCCCATGGAGAAAGTGCTCATTCGACATCTTCTAGAGCGTTACGAGCAAGTGGGCGAAGAGTTCCAACACTAATAGTTCCAGTAGCCATCTGATTATATGTCCGTCTCGCCTTTCCTCTGAGCGTCGAGCGTCGGCCAGATCCCCTCGTCACTCCTCGCTGCCTCATTCCAACCAGACTATGGTGATCCATTTGCTCCTCCGAGGTGTATACGTGCTCCCACAAGGCCGCAACCACGTCTGCCTTGTCATGCATCAATACTCCACCAAGTTCTGCCGAGCCAGCCAATCTGTCCGCCTGTTCATTCCCCATCACACCGGCATGCCCAGGAGAAAAGATCCAGGTGATGCCTGCTACCCATGACCTCCGAAGCGAAGCAAGCCACTCTGCACGAAGCTTGCCTGTTCTCACCCTTCTCAGCATGCTTTCTGAGTCAGTTACAATCACAATATGTGTATGTATCGTGTTTTCTATCCAGCGGAAAGCTGCACTGACCGCCTCCACCTCCATTCTTAAGCTAGATGTAGTGTCATCATACGCTAGGCTCTCCTGCACCAAACGCCGACCATTAGTTTTTGCCAAGAACCCCCAAGCACTTCTCCTACCTCTCAACACCGACCCATCCGTGTAGATAATCACATCACCCGGGCGAGAATTTTCCTGAATTAATTGCTGAATTTCCAATTCCGTGGCCCCTGCTGGCCACTCCCTGCACTCCCGGCTCAATGTGATTATAACTCTGCACAAGTCTGACTGCACGGCTGGCACTCTGACCCACTCCTCTCCTCGCCTAATGTTCTCCAAGGGGCACACCTGTCTGATCGTATCCTCCGCCTGAGCCATCCATGATTTCCCTCTTATCAGTCTCTGACCCTTAACTACGTCCAGCGCCTCATGCAACGGGTGATCTGTGTCTGCAGCTACTCTGAGGTATGCCTTCGCTTGCATCACTTTGTGCCTACCAGCAACAGTAGACAGACCAAGGATGTAACGCATACACACTACTGGAGTGTCTCTGGTGCATCCCAGAATGACCCGCATAGCTTCATTCTGTATGCGCTCTAATTTCACCAGCTGACTCTTTGAGACAGTGAGCAGTCCTAGTCCATAATCAATCACTGAGAGGATCAAGTGCTGGTATAGTGTGAAGAGCATTCTCTGCTCTGTGTCCATTGCAGCCATAATTTTAAGTGCATTGAGTCCCTTTTGAGATCTTGTCACAACCGTCTCCACATGGTCCTTGAAGGCTTGGGGCATCATCTCTCACAATCCTGTTGTCCAGAGAGCACCACAACACAGCCGCCTTTTCCGGGTTGATGACAGCACTCATTTCAGTGCACCAGTCAATCACTTTGTCTACTGTCACCTGTAGCTCCTGGGCTGTTTGATCCCTATTTCTTCCCTGCCTGTATGCAAGAATATCATCTGCAGATGTTAGAATCCTTCCAACCCCTGGTGCTTCTAGGTATGCAATCTTGCTCGTATACACATTAAAGAGCACCGGTGAGATTGCAGATCCCTGTGGAAGTCCCGGGCTAAAATATGTGGCTCTGAGGTCCATGCGCCCAGACGGAGAGCAACCTCTCTTTGCTTTCCACGCATTGTCCACTTCTGGGGTCCACCATGGGGGCTGCAAAAAGGGAGTTTTAACAGTCCTGTTGCATGCCCCATGTCTGAGGCGTCCAAGAAGGCTGTCGCTCCACTCATACCGGAAGGTCTTGCGCGCTCTCCCAGCCTTGACTTTCTTGGTCTTAGAGATCAGGACTGAGCATGGCATGTGAACACTCCCATGGTCATTCAAAACAGTCCACTTTACATCAAGGACTGATGACTGGGAGACAAGTGCCAAATCAATAGCAGTATCTGCATCGCCAGGCCTCATTGCCATTCTAGTCGGCCTACCATCATTTATGCAGATCACATCGGAGTCCACCATGGCATCCGCAAGTGCAATTCCTTGTCGATTTTCTCCACTACTGTCCCAATCTCTGTTTCTCGCATTGAAGTCTCCACATATGAGTAGCCTATCACCTGGTAAGTCCTCTAATTCCTTAAGCCAGTCCCATTGTTCCTTTCTGACAAAACAGTCCACTGTGGCATATACATTTATGATGTTCCAACTTAAGCCACCAATCTTCATTTGTATACCCTGGACCTCTCTTGCATTGTGATTCCACTGGCTCAAGTCAAGTGCCACATGCTTTACTCCTTTCTTCACCAGCAGACCTTGCCCATGTCTCTTCTGCCCAGTGGTGTTTATATAACTGACGTACCCAGGGCAATGGTATTTATCTGTATTTAACTCCTGGAGCATGAAAATGACGCGAAAATGATTACATGAAATGGAGTGTACAACTTCTTGTGTAGTTGATAACATGGTGTGTAGTGGTAACTTGGTAAGAAGGTGACAACATGGTGGGAATGTCATGACATGTTGTGTTGGGGTGATAAGTTATATGGAGGTTATAACATGTTGTGAAGGTGATAACATGGCGTGAAGTTGAGAACACGGTTATGTGTTGATAACACGTGTCAAATTGATACTATAATGGGAAGTTAATAGCACTGCCTGCAATTCATAACATCCTTTAAAATTGGCAACATCCTTTAAACTTGATAATATGATGTTAAAAGATGAATTAGCGTGAAATTGCTAACATGGTGTAAAGTTGATAACATGTCGTGCAGCCCGACAAACTAGTGTGAAATTATTAATATACCGTAAAGCATGGTGTAGAGTTGATAACATGACATGGAACTGATAGTATGTTGTGTAGTTGGTAGTGATGTTGATACAGTATTTGATGTTGTTAACATAGAGTAAATTTGATAATATGCTGTGATATTGAAAATATTGATAACATTGAGTTAATTTCATAATATGATGTGAAGTTGATAACATTGGTGAGTAGTTGATAAATGGTGTAAAACTGATAACACAGCTTGAAGTGATGTGGCGGTGACAATATCGCGTGAAGCTGATAGCATCCTGCGAAGTTGATATATCTTTCGAAGTTCACATTGCAAAAGTCGATGTATCCTTAGGAGTTCACATTGCAAAAGTCGATGTATCCTTAGGAGTTCACATTGCGAACTTAATGTATCGTTTGAAGTTCACACTGGGGAAGCACGCAAGTATAACCCAAGGTTGTTTGCCTGAAGATCTTCTGTGGTCGTCTCTATTTCAGTGGACGGCTGGCCCATGGAGAAAGTGCTCATTCGACATCTTCTAGAGCGTTACGAGCAAGTGGGCCGAATGGGTCGGCCAGTGGTGGGAGCGACGGACACGATCGTGGTCAACTTCAGCTTGTCTTTGATTCAGATTCTGGACGTGGATGAGAGGAATCAAATCCTCAAGACCAACATGTGGTACCACTACGTGAGTATTGTTATCATCGTTGTCATCGTGATCATCATCATCTTCATGATCATCCTGATCATCATCATCATCATTAGCATTATAATTATCATCACAATCATTACATTTGATATCGATATCATCATCATATCATCATCATCATCATCATCATCATCATCATCATCATCATCATCATCATCATCATCATCATCATCATATGATCATCATTATCACCATCATCATCATCATTATCATCAATTTCATCACTACGGGCAACCGTCTCAACTAAAATGTAGATTTTAGAATTCTCCACTGCCTTTAAAACAGGGCCTTCCATGTGACAAAGGGGTTAAGAACGCAATTCACAAACTTGCATCTGTGATAAAGTGAGTTCTACCTGTATGCATTGCGTTATTCAGTGAGCTGCCTACTATATTATATAAAGGGCAATATGAAACAACACCCGCGCGTTACCTAGGCGTGCGATAGGAAGCAAAGAATGGGAGCACTGCAACACAGCTTGCATGTATAAGGGGTGACTGAGGAGGTTGGCGTGAGACCAACTACCTTATCTCGGAGACACCTCTCCCTGCACAACCCAACCAATCATGAGCAAGTCCTCCACGGGGCTTGGGGTGAGTTGGTTGAGGGGACATCCTCCATTGGGAGATCACCGGCAGAAGTGGAGACACAGAAGATTCTGGAACACGTACTTTGTTGTTATCAGTTCTCCCTTGCTTGACCACGTTGTTGCCCTTGCAGGACAGCTACCCAGCCCTTTGTTGTCCACGTCCACGGGCATGATGTTGACAGTAGAGCCAGCTCATCACTGCAGCGCTACTTCAGTTGTTCTAGATGTGATGACCCTGTGTGGCATTCAGTGAAGC
Source organism: Cepaea nemoralis (assembly GCA_014155875.1). Taxonomy (NCBI): domain Eukaryota; kingdom Metazoa; phylum Mollusca; class Gastropoda; order Stylommatophora; family Helicidae; genus Cepaea; species Cepaea nemoralis. The sequence continues at coordinate 45,428 of JACEFZ010000494.1, read as the reverse complement.
ACTCTATGAGTGAAGCACTCATGAGGCACCCTGTGTGTGAAGCACTCATGATTCACCCTGTGTTTGAAGCAGCCTAAGTGTGAAGCACGCATAAAGCACCCTGTGTATGAAGCACGCATGTAGCCCCCCAGTGAATAAAGCACTCATGATTCCCCTGCGTGTGAAGCACTCTGTGAGTGAAGCACTCATGAAGTACCATGTGTGTTAAGCACTCATGAAGCACCCTGTATGTGAAGCACTCTGTGAAGCAATTATGAAGCACCTTGCGTGTGAAGCACCCATAAAGCACCTTGTCTGTAAAGCTCTCATAAAACACCCTATGTGTGAAGCACGCATGAAGCACTCTGCGTGTGAAGCACTCACGCCTGAAATGTCCGAACTGATCCTCCTGAATCAGTGATTCATTCATTGCTTTTCAAGTTTTACCGCAGTTCACCTTATTCTCGTTAACCACGCTTCATTCCCACGAACTGTTACTATATGTTTTACGTTCCGTCCTCATAGTCTGTTAAGCTTTTGTTGATTTTTACAGTCCATTCAGTGTGTGTTGTGTGCTTATAGCCGTTTCAAGCTAGGATACAGATAAGTATTTGTTAATCTATTTGCTTGTTTGTTTGTTCTGTGCTGACGAAGGCTTTGGCCGCAACGTCCATTGTTTTTTGTAGTTGTGCTTTGGTAAAGCTCTCAACCTATTTCTCGTTTTTCAGTGATTCATTCACTCCTGAATCAGTGACTGCGAGTCAGTTATGGCGACTGCCTTGTTGGACGGACCCTCGGAACGCTACATGAGTGCTGCAATTGTCTCATCCATCTCATTAATGGAAGTCGTATTTGATTACACTTTTTTTGTTTTTGCAATGCAATGTTCTTACCCTGCATCTAGTTGTGATTGCGACCTCTGACCTGGTTGCATTACTCAGTCTGTATACACTGTATACCAACCGCTCCAACGATTCCTCAGTGGGCTGCATCATGTCTAACTCTGCTCTCCCATTGCACCAGTCCTTACATTCTCTGCCAGGAGCTATGTTAAACTGAAGATATTGTGAATGTCTCCATGAGCTCGAGTCCGAGCCTTGCCTTTAGACACATCGTTCACTTGTCACCTGCCTGCTGGTCTTCTCGGAACTGGGAAGTGAAGTATAAATGATTATCGTCACATGACAATCGTTATATTATACCACCATTTTATAACATACAACGCTAAAACTATATCCTCTGTATGTCTGACCTATGTGCATGAACTGATTAAACCTACTCTATATGTCTGAACTATGTGCATGGACTAATTATACGTACTCCATCAACAGCGATGGAGAGACATCATCCTTCAGTGGGATCCCTCAAAGTACGAAAACATCACCAACATCCGGATTCCATCCAACAAAATATGGCTGCCAGACATCCTTCTATACAACTTGTGAGTATGCTTTTGTTGGAACTTAGCACATCGACACCTGTCTATGCCCCGTGTCGTCTTTTAGTTTACACAAGCAGTGCCTCAGTCTGAGCTTGTAGCTCATACAAGCAGTCTCTATGCAAGGGGCGGGGAACGCCCTGCCCGCTAGCCGCCATATAAGGACATATACCTTCCATAGCTGAACGTTAAGTTGCAGGTCCTCAATCAACGTCTCGACTCACTGCTTTCAGACCTGAAATCATTTGAAGGGCAATTTATCCTACGGAAAGTTCAACTCTAAAGGAACAAGTCGGTGCAGGTCAGCACTCTGGGAGGACACAGGAATGTGCTGGTAAATATGCGAAACTAACATCGTTGCCATACCGTTCAATGTGGAACTATCCGATGTGTTTGATAACCTACAATATGAAATCATTCACCTGTAAGAAGATGGTGAACTGTTAACTAGGTACAACATCATGCCTCTGCAGTAGTTCTATACACGTTAGAAACGCAATGTTGAATCACCCACTGTGAGAATACATGCATTGAAATATGCATCTGTGATGGGAAAAAGTTGCTGCTGCGACCAGTTATTTTCAAAACTGTCCACCCAAAGAGTCGACTGCACTCCAGACTGACCGACACAAACCTGGAGAAGCAGTTGCGGATAGTAACATCATCAATAGCTAAGTTCGCACGCCTCACAAAGGAGAAACAGTTCCAGCCATCACATTAGGAGTCAATTAATTAAATTTGAAACAATTATAGATGGCTAAATTCTCAGTTGATGATTATGTGTGGCCCACCAGTTATGTCATTAATATCCACATGGCGCTGGGCAAAGAACAGGTTTCCCACCCCTGCTCTAGACAATGTAATACCTGGGTAGCGCCAGAGAGAATCCCCGTTCTTCTATCCTAGAATCATACATGTAAACAAGCAGCAATACAATCGCATGCGTGCTGTGACACACACATAGGAAACTTCAGTGGTACTAGTTGACTTCAGAGATAGTCCTTGACATGAACTCGATTGTCATGTGGATTTTGACTCCATATTTGGCATACAAGGATGTCAAAACATCGAATCCAGCTCAGCATGTTTAGGACCGCGTGTGCCTTCCCTCGCATATGCTAATCCTCCCAGACAGGATCCAGTGATGTGGTGTGTCCATGGACCCATTAACTGCTTGAGGAGAAAGCTCTCGATCGGTTTTAGTTCAGTCACCATGACACAAACAGGCCGGCAATGAGTCGCGCACATCATTCGCCTCATTTTCTGTGTCTTCAGTTAGCATGTGTAGTTTAGTATTTGTATCAGTTAGTATTTGTGATTTATATCATAAAGATTGGACGTCGCTGCTGTCAGAACTAGCCCCTGGCGGATTAGTCTACTGCAGCAGATGTGGACAGAAGTGGAGAAAAGTGGACAGATGTGGACAGAAGTGGATATAAGTGAACAAGTGTGGACAGAAGTGAACAGGTGTGGACACTGATCGTCTATGTTGCGAGCAGGTTAGTTGCACGCGGGCACCACGACCAGCTCCACACTCGATTCCGCTACTGCCGCCCGTCATTGAGATTGTTCTACACGAGAGTTGTCGCCGTGAGCAAAGAGGCCATTGACTGCCCGGGGGATAGTCGCACAGTCCAACGTCAGTTCCACAATGATGGGTGCCTTACTAGCTAGCAGATCAACCATCAGGAATCGCGATAGCCTAGTGGTTGGAACACTTGCATGAAGGTATGTTGATCGTATGTTCGAGTAACCTTAAAGAATGGAATTTCTTTCCTTCTACACATAATTGTAGATCTACCTAGTCTAACTTGGGTATTGGGGACTGTCCTGGGAAATAAAGGCAACAGACTGGGGCTAGCACCATCTACTCACCAAACACTGGGAATTAAAGGCAACAGACTGGGGCTAGCACCATATACTCACCAAACACAATCTCCAATAAAAGAGGAAGCCAAGTCACGCCAACCAAGTAGGTAGCCAAGCATAGACAAAGTTGCAAGCTTCGACAATAGTCCACTCGCTTTTCCTGGCCTGTATATTCCACTGAATGTCCATCATTTGGCTATCGCTCGTGGACATTTGCTAATCCAGCAGGACAACCAGTAGAATCCACAGACATATGTGACTTCAGAGAAGAAATTTAGTATATGAATAGACATATATCCATGAGTGCATATGTGGTGTCTCAACATTGATTTATTATCCTTGTTAAACTCACATTCGAATAATACAAAATATGTACCTATAAACACCAAGCAATGGACATACGAATGTAGGCACCTCCTCAAGCGTGTTGTTCTCCCAGGCAGCTGGACTCACTAACGTAAGCATCTTTAGCAATCGATGTTCTCTGACCCCTAAATGGACACCCCAATGAAAGCATCTTCTCGAGCGCGGTGTTCTTCCAGCCAGCTGGACACACTAATAAAAGCAACACCTCAAGCGTGGTGTTCTACCAACCAGCTGGACACACCAATACAAGCATCTCCACTAGCTGGTATTCTCTCAACCATGTGTCACACCAATACAAGCATCCCCTCTAGCTGGTATTCTCTCAACCATGTGTCACACCAATACAAGCATCCCCTCCTACTGGTATTCTCTCAACCAACTGGACACACCAGTACACGTGACCCCAGTGGGCGGGGTTACACGTGAAACAAGTGAGGTGTATGATACAGACATAACTCAGTGAGGTGTCCAGCACCGGGGGACTTACTGTTAGACCAGTATGAGGAAATAACATCAGTATGAGGAAATAACATCAGTATGAGGAAATAACATCAGTATGAGGAAATAACATCACTATGAGGAAATAACATCAGTATGAGGAAATAACATCAGTATGAGGAAATAACATCAGTATGAGGAAATAACACCAGTATGAGGAAATAACATCAGTATGAGGAAATAACACCAGTATGAGGAAATAACACCAGTATGAGGAAATAACATCAGTATGAGGAAATAACATCAGTATGAGGAAATAACACCAGTATGAGGAAATAACATCAGTATGAGGAAATAACATCAGTATGAGGAAATAACATCAGTATGAGGAAATAACATCAGTATGAGGAAATAACATCAGTATGAGGAAATAACATCAGTATGAGGAAATAACATCAGTATGAGGAAATAACACCAGTATGAGGAAATAACATCAGTATGAGGAAATAACATCAGTATGAGGAAATAACACCAGTATGAGGAAATAACATCAGTATGAGGAAATAACACCAGTATGAGGAAATAACATCAGTATGAGGAAATAACATCAGTATGAGGAAATAACATCAGTATGAGGAAATAACACCAGTATGAGGAAATAACATCAGTATGAGGAAATAACACCAGTATGAGGAAATAACATCAGTATGAGGAAATAACACCAGTATGAGGAAATAACACCAGTATGAGGAAATAACACCAGTATGAGGAAATAACACCAGTATGCCAGTTTATTGTCTAGTTGATAGCAATCACGCCATGCTTCGTTCAGACACAATTGCAGTTCACACACAAATATACCGCGACCAACTCTGATGCACTGCACATGAGTACACAACTCAACACTTAATTAGTTAATATAAATAATATTTATATTAACACCTACCAGTATACGTACATTAATTAACTGCATCAATACGTTTATTAACTAAAATGTGTATTAGAATCTTGAAAAAAATATAAACTAAATAAATTCACATACTATTTAATTAGAAATCTTTATTAACAAACTAAAATCGTAGGACGGCCATTTCCAATTTACTTTAATTAATTTAAAAAACAAAAAAACATCACACAGCTGCAAGAACACCGACACTGCGGTGGAGAGACAGCTCCCTGATGTGAAGGAACTAGAGTGAATATCAGGAAATCTGGGTTCAACGGAGGACAGCGGCTTGGTATAAGTACGGTAAAACAAAGACACCATTGCAAGTACCTCTACTCTGTAGGGATCTAGAGGTTGGATACGTTAATATAATCAAGCAAACAAGGAAAATATCTGCCAACAAATATGTATTAACAGAGCTCAACAACTCCACGCTCCATGTCATCATGAATCTTCCCCAATTAAAAGAAAACATGTTCATGAAAGGACATCGAATGTTGTGTCCATCGAATGATGAATGCAGTAAAGACGAGACGTGGAAACAGACTTGAAGTCCACAGCGCATCCCAAGGTCCCAGTTGAACATTGAATATCATCTGGTTGAGATTGATATCTCTTCCCGCGAGATCTCATTTCTAGTCTCACCATTTGATTGGATTTAAACATAATGCGGATATTTTTTCAGGTTTATATTTCACGGAGGCTCCTGGGACAAGGAAGATTTGCAGGAGTCAGTGTGGAGGGAAAATAATGACTGCAGTTATAGATGAATGCTGGATGCCGTGTGGAGAGAAGTGGATGAACGTCGTGTTCTCTATAAAATCTAGACAGGACAATCTACATTTGGCTGGAGGGGTGGGAAGGGGGTATTGGAGGAGGAAACCAATTCAGAATGACACACGGGAATCTGTGAATAGATAACGGGATGTTAATTTATTAGTTGGATATACTACGGAAGGGCACATGTATGGATGGCTGTAGTGATGGGATGGATGGATGGGATGGATGGATGGATGGATGGATGGATGGATGGATGGCTGTATTGATGGATGGATGGATGGGATGGATGGATGATTGACCGACGAAAGGATGACTGACCGACGGATGGATGGATGTATGGACTGAAGGATGGATGGATGAATGAATGGATTGATGGATGGAATAATGGATAGGTAAATAAGTGTATTAATGGATTGATGGATTGATTGATATAATAATGGATAGATAGCTGGGTGGATGGGTGGATTTATGGATGAATATATGAATGGATTGATGATTGACCTATGAATGAATGAATGGCCGAAAAATAAATGATTGATCGATGGATGGATGACATTCCCATACGTGCTCCGTCCCCTCGTTCAACAGCCAGCGAAGAGTCATACTACTAATTGTTCCCACCGCTATTCTATCCCAGAATCAACTAAAGGTATACCATTCTATTCTGGCTGTGTAAAACTCCACACGGCCAAAGCCGTGAAATTGTAGCAGGTCTGCTCAAGTTAAAGGTGGCCGTGGAATCTGGATGTCCCCTGTTAATTCTGCTTCATGTCCAGTCAATGACTTTATCGTGTGTATTGTGCATCCGAACCTTAAAACGTAGTCATCATCATCATCATCATCTAACATGCCGATAAACGTAGGCGGTCATGTTTCGCCATCTCACACGATCACCAGAGTCGTGGATAAGCTCTGTGTCCTTGTCTCCACCGTGACATGTGGCCAAGGCATCCAAATATTCACTTCTTTGCTTTTCCCTTGACCGTTAACTTTTTATTTTGTCAGTTGTCACCAAGTTCTCTTGTTTACTTCTTCTTATAATGTGTCCAAACAAAATTTAGACTGCCTACGTCTATTTTCTCTAATCAGTTTTTGTTTGCGCCTTGTATAGGAAGTGCTCATTGGGTTTTTTTTTCTGTCTATGGTATGTTTTACATATTCGTCAGAAACAACATTTCCACTGCCATTAGATGTTTGTCAGCTTGTATTCTCATTGTCCATTTTTTTCACGTCCATACAAAAGTACAGGTTCTATGCAGCACTTCTGTACTCTGTTAATTGGTCAATACGTTTTCCATATCGCGAAAGGCTACCTTTGCCATAGCGATTCTTGATCTAATATCTTCAAGGCAACTCCGAACAGAAGTTAATCATACGGCAGCTAAACTACGTGATGTATTGGTGTCTGATGATGTTTGATGATGTTTTCCAGTGCGGATGATCGCCTGCAGGAACAGAGAGACGCCCTGGTAGTGGTCGAGCACACGGGAGACCTACTGTGGATGCCTCAAGCGATTCTCAACAGCTCCTGCATATTCGACACGCTGTTCTTTCCATTCGACGATCAAACATGTCATCTTAAATTTGGTTCTTGGACTTACAACGGAAACATGCTTAATATTGATTTCATTGGTAAGCTGACAATTGATTGGCGGTATTCGTTTTCAACATTAAAGTGATTGGTTAGTGTCGGTAATGTGTATGCATGCAGCGTTGGATTGGGTGACTGAACGTTTATGTCAATGAACGCAATTGTCTGTTGGAAAAATGTGTGCAGCAAACATTATATAGCTATTTTGGGATAGTCTTTCCCCGTGTATGTGTGACAATCAATACCCTTGTTGTGTGAACTCAAGACACAACAGAGGACCATGCAAACGCATAAGCGATCACAGCAGAGTATGTGTGTCTATGGAACACTTGGATACACTTACGTATCCACAAAATCACTCATTGAGGGATAGTGGCTGGTGTACTAGTCCAACCATGCGGTATTTTCGGGATCAATGTTCCTGGGGATCACAGTCCCTCTTAGTTATGAAGCAGTATTTCTGAGATCAATGTTCCCCTGGAATCGATGTTCTCCTTAGTGGCTATATTAGCTTTTCTATGCATTACGTCTGTCCATTAGACCATGGGTTGTGGATTTAGTACCGACTCACTTAGATAGCTGTCTTAAATATAACGAGACGAATTGCTGCCAGAAAAATAAGACTGCACACAATCTTGCAGATTTGCTTCATAAGAGATGTTGAATGAAAGAATGTAGGAGAGGAAATAGAGAAGAAGGGCAGAATGACAGACGGGCCTGCGTGCCCAATTCTAAACCCTTTGAAAATAAAGATTTTCGTTAGTTCATTTATTCGTTCTGTCTGTCTGTCTGTCCGTCCGTCTGTCTGTCTGTCTGTCTGTCTGTCTGTCTGTCTGTCTGTCTGTCTGTCTGTCTGTCTGTCTGTCTGTCTGTCTGACTGACTGACTGTCTGTCTGTCCGTCTGTCCTTCTGTCCTTCCGTCTGCCTGCCTGCCTGTCTGCATTCCTGTCTATTTGTCTGTGCATATTTACGCCTATCTGTATGCCTGTCTGTATGTCGGCATATATTCCTGTGTACATAATTTGTCTGTCTGTCTGTCTGTCTGTCTGTCTGTCTGTCTGTCTGTCTGGTTTGTATGTATATATGTTTGTCTTTGCATATTTGTCTGTCTGTATATATTCGTATATGTGTATTTACGAGGGGGAGTCAATACGTAAGTCACAAATGGCTGCAGAAAAATAACTAAATATGATAATAACTTGAAACCAGTTTATGTTGATACATAGATTATCCCTTTATTTCTCAATATAATTTCAACAAACACTGATGCACTTATCCCATCGTTTTATCAGTCCTCCCAAACCGGCTGCACAGAACTGCGTGCTCTCTTTTCTAAACCACGTTTTCACTTCACATTCAACTTCGGCGTCATTCGCACAATTTCAATCGATCACACATTATGCTGTATGCTGAACCGTGTGAGCACTCTATTGCAGATGCTACAGGGTATATCGTTACTCGCCTGTCACCTCTAATCATCTCCTCTACCCGATACACGGATGCTTCTGTTGCAATCTCAACAGGACAACCAGATCGGATTTCATCAACAATTTTAGAGCGCCCTTGAGAAAATTTTTCTACCCAGCTACGAACCGCTTTACGGGACAAACATTGTCAGCATAAACAGGAAGCGTTTCCTAATGAATGTCCTTTTCAGGCAGTCCTTTTGCCCACAAAAACGCACAACAGCACATTGCTCTCTGGTTGTACACGCCTAAGTACAGTCGCCATTTTGTTTATGCGCTGCGCATGCGCATGAGACACCTAGCGCCACCAGACGAACTGGAATATAATGTTCGAAGTTGCTGTCACCTAATGGTACCTGTGGAAAACGCCAACTACATTTACCTGCCATCCCACAGAACTGTGTGACTTACTTATTTACTCGCCCTCATATGTCTGCGTATACTTCTGTTTGTGTATATTTCTGTTTGTATATATTTGTATGTGTATATTTCTGTCTGCTTGCCTGCTTGTGTGTATATTTCTCTGTTCGTGTGGTTCTGTCTGCCTGCTTGTCAGTCTGTCCGCCTGTGTACACCCAGTCTTCCCCCAACAGGCGGCGAGCATGAAGTAAACCTGGACGACTACCTGGAGTCCAACGAGTGGGACCTGGTGGAGAACTTCGCTGTCAGAAACGTTAAATTCTACACCTGCTGTCCGGAGCCTTACCCAGACCTGACCTTCACGTGAGTCCATCTACCCGCATTTATTTCGTTCTAATAGTAAACTACTCACCCATTCATGCTAGCCACTACGATACAGATTGCTGCATTTTAACGGAAATATATTTGCGGTTTTGTTCGGCAACTATTTCTTGATGGAATAGCATGTTACATGATATGCGTGCTCTTAAATCTCTCTCTCTCTTTCTCTCTTTCTCTCTCTCTCTCTCTCTCTCTCTCTCTCTCTCTCTCTCTCTCTCTCTCTCTCTCTCTCTCTCTCTTCTCACCAACACACACCCATAGACACTCACAAACAATGTGCGTACACATACACACATTAACAAGTCCATTCTTCCACTGTCTCGTTCGCTCACTCCCTCTCTCTCTCTCTCTCTCTCTCTCTCTCTCTCTTTCTCTCTCTCTCTCTCTCTCTCTCTCTCTCTCTCTCTCTCTCTCTCGCTCGCAATCACTATTTCACCCATTAAGTCACTTTCTCCATCTTTCATTTACTCAATATCACACTCTCTTTCACTCTAACTCACACACAGACAGACACACACACCCTCTCGCTATCAAATACACACTCCCTAGCATACACATGAAAACATATACACGTACACAGACGAGCATACCGACAATATACACACGCAAATACACACATATCCCCACGCACACATACACGCATCCCATATACACATACTTACACACACACACACACACACACAAATACACATTCCCTCGCATACACTGCATGCATGCACACATACACACAAACACGCACATACATACACGAACATATATATATATATATATATATATATATATATATATATATATATATATATATATATATATATATATATATATATATATATATATATATATATATATACGTGCACATACATATAAACACGCGCACACATGTGCGCACACATATAAACATACTTACACACACAAGCACATATGCAAACACACATTTACACACACTTACACATACACACCCACACGCACATTCAGACGTGCACACACATACACCCACATACACACACATAAACACACGCATACACACATATGGACACACGTACACACCGACCCATCCACCCACACACTTACACATACACGCTGCCTCACTGTCACACCATTCCTTGGGGTGAGGGGAAACTGGTGTCACACCTTACTAACGGGAAGTGATCTGCCTGGGACTAGGGAACCTCAGTCTACGTTACCCCACCGGTCTCTGTATACCTATCTCACTGCAGTCAACCAAGGGATATTACCCTACCCACACATCGTCCTGACTGCATGACTCAACACTCAACTCTGGCATCTATATGGAAACAAAATGTGTATTGTACAAATGAGGGTGATGATGGTGGGGATGATGATGATGAGATAGACCTATTAACCGATAGAACAGTCCAGACAGCAAGCCTGAGCGTAGCTTAAAGGTGGAGCAGTCATCACTGGAAAGGCTTCGAGTAGACGCCACAGGTCATCCTGTTACTAGATCTCACCAGGGTTGGATAGTCTTCCATCCAGCTCTCGTCTTCGCCCAGATGAAAGGATAATAGTTGGTCGACCTGGACTAGTTCTGGAAAACCTACTCCGTGATGCTCCAAATGAGTGTTCCACACAGATGACAAAATGTTCAAGATCTGGCAGGAGGCCACAATATGAACACGGAGTTGCCCTCTCTGATAAAGTCCAAAAGAGTGTCATAAATATGAGAGCAACTTCTCAGATGATGATGGGGAATGTTGATGCTGGAGATACAGTCTCTAGACTCCAGCGGATTCATAGGCCAAACTGGCCTGGCACTCAAAGTCAATACAATCCGGTTCTAGCTGGTAGTGGATCTGTCGATAGTTCTGATACAAGGCACAATCACTCCATAAAGGTACTTGCCGTGAGTGTAGTCGGTCTGCAGATATCATAGACATAGTAAACATACTTGGTATTGACGACGGCCAAGGGTTAGTCGGACTCAACCTCTTGTGTAGTAAACTCGGGTGACACATACATGGTAGGATTCATCGTAGGGTTCTTGGTCCGCTAATCACACTTGCCTGGTCTCACTCACTGGACCCGTCACCATCTGATAAGACTTCACTCACGAAGGTAGACCTGCGGAAGACAACACTCAGTGAAAGTATCTAGAACCAAGCTTACCCTGAGCGAGTTCACTCTCACCACCTTCCTCAGCTACATGGACTCTTCACAGGAGAGTCACAGTCCCTTCATATGCTGCTCACAGGTGCCAGTGAAGAACGGGGTCCAGGACCTGACAGGCTGCTAAGTCCCGCTTTATCTTCCCTGGACTGGAGTATAGCTTGTGCCAAGGTGGCTGGTCACTCGTCACTGAGGTGTCGGCCTACTCTGCAAAATTTCGACATGACATATAGGGTTAGTGAATCATTAGTAATGGTAGGCAGAATGGCCCTGAAGTAGGGCCGGTGATGAGCATCTGGACCCCTTCCTGGGTCACGCCAATCTCCCTGGTTCACGTCCCTATTACCAGCCAGTGCAGATATAGTACCGTGCCTCAGGTACAAAATCCAAATCCAATAGTATATACATGGTCTTAATAATTCTCCATGTAGCAGAGATCCACACCCCGTTCTCTCCCTCCCTCCTTAAGGGCCGGAGCATTTAGAACGGTGTCACTGCCCTTATAGGACAGCCCTGTCCTGTCGGTCAATTCTCACACATTGTCCACCTCTCCGGAATCAACTATATTAAGCTGGCAGTCCATTGAGGGACACTATCTATAAGACAGATGAGAAAAGCCAAGCAAAGAAGCCAGTGGTCGCCCACCAAGTGACAAAGACTTTCGACTCAAGCCACGACCTTGAAACGACCTCCGATAGTTCTATATATCTTCGCACTACAATCGCCTCGCCGAGCTGCGTCGATTGAGCCCGCACATGCCCTAGTATAGGCGACGTCCTACACAACTTCCGCTTTCCTCCTCGGGACGTCATTCCGCATCGACGACGTTCGATTTCAGGAAGCTGGCTCATGTGTGACCTCAAATTACAGCTCTCGTTGTCCTGAACCAACTTAACCCAACCTACAGTAGCTGTGAATAACCCCAGCGCCGCTAACACAATAAATATCCCTGTATTACACTGCTAGCAAATAAACGCTTCAACAGGTTTTGCCTTCAGGCAACGCCAGTAGTCTGTTCACACATGCCCCACTTTCCCGCGCCACGGTTAGTACACACCGCCTATCACTATCGGGTCACTGAGTACCAAAGTTAAATAAACTAAAGGGTACACATACCTTCAGATTGCTGAACACAGTTTCATACTGGAGTAGCTGTAACTCGGCAGGACTAAACGTCGGATTTCTTTAACCATCTTGAGACATCTGTCGCCCCAGCTCTCTCTAATGAAAACACACTGTGCACAAAAGCATCTGTCCACGCGCCCTGACAGCCCGGCCTAATCCTCGGCGCATGCGCCAAAACCATGCGCTGTCAGCCGGTGAATCAAATTCACCTGGTCTGGGTTTTTAGAATCATCTAGAACGCCAGCCAAAGGGCGGTAATTTTCCAGAGAACCGGGTCGGGCAATAGTAGGGTTGTCTGCCTTATACCACAAGGTCGAATCTATGGCTTCTATCTCGTGACACTCACATAATCTCACCTCTCACTCACTCATTTACTCTCTAAATCACACTAACTCACTCTCTTACTCGCACAGACAAGTACACAGACACAGACACACACTCACCCACACTCTCTCTCTCACACTCATTAACTTCTCATGCACTCTCTCACTCACCCACTGTCTCTCTCTCTTGCACATTCACTCGCTCTCACACTCACTCACACACGCACATACACACATACTCACAAATTCTTCCCCTCACTCACTAACTCACTCTCCCTTACTCACTCACTCACCCGGCGACTGTCTAACTCACACTCACTCACTTACTCACTCTCTCACACAGACAGGTAGACACACAACACAACCTCTCTCTCACACTAACTAATTCTCTAACTCAATCTCTCACACATACGTGTACACAGACATTCACTTACTCTTTCACCCTTGCAGGCACACGCGCATACTCACTCTCTCACTTATTCTGTCTCATACTCACTCTCTCACTTATTCTGTCTCATACTCACTCTCTCACTTATTCTGTCTCATAGTCACTGTCCTGTTATTTTCCCGAGAGGAAGTTGGAATCAACAAGCACATCTTTAAACTTATTATCTGTTGGGATTATTGACTGACTTTGGTCTACACTCCTCTCTTCTGTCTTCCCTTCCATATATCTATTTCTTTCACTCTCTCTGTTATTCTCTCAACACATACTCAGACAACAGTTCCTTTCAACAATAAATAAAAGATTTATTAATAAAAACTATGTCTGGTGTATGTATGGATATTGTCTATGTAGTTGGTATGTTCTTCTAGTGTGGCTGCCAGATAAGATGTTGATAGATAGTCTCCGTGTCTTCTCTCGTCTATTCTCTCGGCTAAAGTACAGGACGGTACATAGATACAACAGAACGGTCTCACCCTGAATGCTCCGTCTGCTTGAGTCTGTAGATATATCCGTTTTTTTTTTGTAATGAAAAATGTTCACCACTGTATCAATGTACTTAAACCGATCACTATATGCTGTCAGCTTAAACTGAATGTTCGTTGCTTTCTTGTAGCGTTCTTAATTCCATCCTGGAAAACACATCGAGTATCTAGTATTCTCTATTTTTGTCCTGTAAAAGTTCTACACTGGATAGTTCGTAATTGGTATAGGCATTTGGTATGCACCTTGCAACTCTTCGATACTGAGTCATTTGAGTCTTTTTTTTTTTTTTTTAGTTTGTATGATCTCTATTTTCCGTTCTCTGTCCTCCTGACTTATTACGATGACACTTCTTTTCTTTCCTTTCTTATGCACAAGTGTCGTGCTTTATTACTTTAAAGTGCTTTCTTGTGGGTTATCAACACTGAGTGATCTTGACCACAGCCATCTGTGTTATATCTTAGTTGATAAGTCTCGCACTGGTATGGGAACCTGTGTGATATACATTTAATAATGAGATCTGTGTCTGCTTCCTCTTCTCTCCTATGTGAGTGTCTTTTCCTCCAGCCGAAATGAAAAGGCTTCCGAAAAAACCCACTCTGACATAGGATAGAAGATTCACCTAACGTCTATACTATTCCTACTAATAGAAAGCAATGTTAAATGCACTTCACGCACATCTATATTCCTATGCTAAAACTATACTCTAATATATTAATACCTTAGTTAGGCATCTATGTTCCTGGAATCGAAAAACGCTTAGCGAATAACACACTACTATCCCCTCTTTCCATCATTAGGGACGTGTATTTCTATTCCCACTCAGGAACATATCTCCTTCAGTTCAGTTTGGAACACACACTAAACTCCCACAAAGAAGTGGACGCTCTTTATAGGTCATTTTTGCCGCATAGTCCTTGACCTTGCTTGACACCTCAAGTCCATACTTCATTATCACCGTTAGTGGAAAATTACAGATCTGAAACTTTTCCGTTATTCATACATCCAGACCGCAATATGCTGTCCAATAATGCTGTCTGCCTTTGTCGCAAACCAATTTTTCCACGCGACAGGTTACCTGTGCTGTTGGCGGCCCCTTCTGTGTCTTGACCTATAAACACATGCGCCTGGTCACTCCGTTGTTGGTTACCCTTACTGCTTC
The DNA here is from genome assembly GCA_014155875.1 of Cepaea nemoralis. Lineage (NCBI taxonomy): Eukaryota > Metazoa > Mollusca > Gastropoda > Stylommatophora > Helicidae > Cepaea > Cepaea nemoralis. Next base: position 30,149 of record JACEFZ010000494.1, on the reverse strand, counting down.
GTTTGTTAACCCTTCTTCTACCTGGTTAGTCGGTGTATACAGTCGTCTATCTGGGAATCATTAACTCTCAGTATTCCACGACATAGGCCCCCTCTTAAGAGATTAGACCGCGTCTTTCTAACTGTAGGTTTGATTCCCATGATCCACAACCCTAGTCTTCTTCCTCCGGAGCTGGATGTCTGGATAAGAAATCTGCTCCTACATTCTCCTTACCAAGGATGTATTCCACTGTGAAGTCCAGTTGCAGCAACAACGTCCATCACATCCACCGTGCGTTGAGCTTCTGCGAAATATCTATGACCATCACGTGTTGATGATATGATTGGATCCTCCCATGGCTCACCTCATTATCCAGTAGGCGCTCTAATTGACACCCTACTATACTACTCCCGACTGAAACTAGTGTTGGCTCCTCGCTCCTGTACGTCCAGTCGACCTACTTTCGACTTGCGTCAGCGACGGCTCACAATACAGACGGATTGTCCCATCCTGATTGTAACACTGCTTCCATGTCCTCTTGGTTTCCCCCGGCTTTGCCTCTGGGGATGTTCCACCTCGTCCTCGATGGACCGAGTCGTCTTTCCCAAATCTCCTGGACTTTTGCTTCCAGGACCATCTTGGGCGATATTGTATCTGGTCAGCCAATCTTCGGTTGGAGTCCTGGGTAATTCTCGCTTTTCCCGACGTTACCCACCCCTTCTGAACTTGGTTACCGGTGAAACTTTCACTCTTGTCCTTTCCCTGACTTGTGATTTCCCTCCTCCTGTCGTTGGGTAAATCTGACCTATCACGTACTGTCCCATAGGCCCTCCTATGTTGTACTGGCGATCTCTGGTCTTCGTCTGGACTGGTAACCTTTGTCCTAATGGCTGCCATCACCATAAAGTGCGAAGCTTTGCTCCCGGATCTCTCTTCATATTTCCTAATGAGATGTCTAGGGAGATTTTTCTTCTCTTCCCCGATCCGTATTTTGTAGATGTTCTTGGACACCACCTTTTCCACAGGATAAGGTCCTTTCCATCCTACTTGGAGTATATTGGTCTCTGCTGGACTCCACACTTCCACTTTGTCTTCCACTTTAAGAGCTAGTTTCCTCTTAATTCGCTTGTTGGGTGGTGCTTTCTGGCACTCCGAACAAGACTTCAACCAGCGGCGTACATCTCCGGTCATTCCTGGCCAGCAATAATGGCCGGAAATTTGCTGCAAGGTCTCTCTGACACCCATATGTCGATTCTCGCCTATGATGTGTCCACTCTGAAGAATGTGAGGACGGTGGGTCTCTGGAACCACCCACTGCTCGTGCAGGTTATCTCCCCTCCCAGCTCTCCGATAGAGTAGTTGATTCTTCAGAAAGTACTGTCTCCGTTCTGGTGGCTCAGCACTTTTTTTGCAGCTTCCTGTAGCAAGGATGCAACGTAGTATCCTGCCTCTGGGCAGTATGCAATTCTCCTATCCCTGAGTTGTCGCATAGTGTCTCTGCCTCTTTTTCCTTCCCTTGAGATCCACTGCCTACTGTTCCCTTTTGGGCTGGCTGTTTGGGCATCCCCAAAAAGACATATTTCGTGCCAATGATCATGGGAAATAAGGAGTCAGATAATACAGCAGCTGGAATAATGCCCGTGACGTACCTGGATGGGAGTGGCCATAGTTACAGCAGGTAAGTCAGCACGTTGAGTAAAGACACCTCAAGGCAGTAAAGAAGTACTCACTATAAACTTATATTCTACCTAGAACCTATATCATTTATCTATGTCTATTAAATATTATTAATCTACAACACCACACAGTACATCACAACCACTCTCTCATCCACAAGAGGAGATATAGGATAAAGACTTATGTAGACGTGTGACCGTGTGACTAGGTATGTAATGTGTCTTACCACCTATCCACATTCACTCTGTCTGGAACTTTCTCACTGTAAAGTCACCAGCATTAATGAAATGTTTCTACCATAAATGTAATGGCACCATATATCCAATGGACGTACTTCCATTAAAAGTCATCAATATATACTTCTATTTATTCCAATCAGTATGTCCCAACATGCAGGTACTCCGCTATGCCTGTGCCAATATGCAAGTACCCCTTTATGCATATGCCATGTTATGCCTTCAGGTCATATGGGTATTATGTATGTATCCCGCTCTGGTATGGGAACCTGTGATATACATTTAATAATGAGATCTGTGTCTGCTTCCTCTTCTCTCCTATGTGAGTGTCTTTTCCTCCAGCCGAAATGAAAAGGCTTCCGAAAAAACCCACTCTGACATAGGATAGAAGATTCACCTAACGTCTATACTATTCCTACTAATAGAAAGCAATGTTAAATGCACTTCACGCACATCTATATTCCTATGCTAAAACTATACTCTAATATATTAATACCTTAGTTAGGCATCTATGTTCCTGGAATCGAAAAACACTTAGCGAATAACACACTACTATCCCCTCTTTCCATCATTAGGGACGTGTATTTCTATTCCCACTCAGGAACATATCTCCTTCAGTTCAGTTTGGAACACACACTAAACTCCCACACAGAAGTGGACACTCTTTATAGGTCATTTTTGCCGCATAGTCCTTGACCTTGCTTGACACCTCAAGTCCATACTTCATTATCACCGTTAGTGGAAAATTACAGATCTGAAACTTTTCCGTTATTCATACATCCAGACCGCAATATGCTGTCCAATAATGCTGTCTGCCTTTGTCGCAAACCAATTTTTCCACGCGACAGGTTACCTGTGCTGTTGGCGGCCCCTTCTGTGTCTTGACCTATAAACACATGCGCCTGGTCACTCCGTTGTTGGTTACCCTTACTGCTTCGTTTGTTAACCCTTCTTCTACCTGGTTAGTCGGTGTATACAGTCGTCTATCTGGGAATCATTAATTCTCAGTATTCCACGACAGTCACTCTCTCACTTATTCTGTCTCATACTCACTCTCTCACTTATTCTGTCTCATAGTCACTCTCTCACTTATTCTGTCTCATACTCACTCTCTCACTTATTCTGTCTCATACTCACTCTCTCACTTATTCTGTCTCATACTCACTCTCTCACTTATTCTGTCTCATACTCACTCTCTCACTCACATTCTTTCTCATTCACTCTCTCACCCACTCTCTCACTCACACAGTGTAAAATGATAGTGAAAAAATGATAGTGAACGGACAACGGACAAATCTAAAGGTGTTCAGTCTCCCTGTGAAACCTGCCATCTTGTGTTTTAATTATCAACTCCTTGAAATGTTGTGTTTTAAGTAAGTCGCTGGTTTTCTAAGAACCGTAACCCACCGGACAAACCCGCTAGTGCTCAGTCTCCCCGTGAAACCCGCCATCTTGTGTTTTAATTGTCAACTCCTTGAAATGTTGTGTTTTAAGTAAGTCGCTGGTTTTCTAAGAACCGTAACCCACCGGACAAGCCCGCTAGTGCTCAGTCTCCCCGTGAAACCCGCCATCTTAGTGTTTTAATTATCAACTCCTTGAAATGTTGTGTTTTAAGTAAGTCGCTGGTTTTCTAAGAACCGTAGCCCACCGGACAAACCTGCAAGTGGTCAGTCTCAGGCACACAAAGCAGACAAGACAGATAGTGAACTCTGGTGCATTCAGGAAACTTGTTAACTTGATGTCAATATATAAATGGTCAACTGTGTCCATCTCATCTGAAACTGGCTGAGAGAGAAGGAGTGCAACATGGACTCCTTATTCAGGAGTTCAGCCCGGCCGGCGCGGACACCGTGCTACACTCGGGAGTACATCTGCGTTGACCACTGAAGTAGTGTGAATTGGCTGCTACGTCTCCCTCCAGCCAGTCACGTGATCTGCCTACAGTTGATAACCGATTGACATCCTCACCAGGCTTATAAGTGATGGGCGGACCTACCAGAGAGCTGTCCCAGTATGAGATCATGTCCAGAAGCCCACTCTTCCCGCGGACCTCACAGAGAGCTGTCCCAGTATGAGATCATGTCCAGATTTTCCAAGTTGGGAAATGATTCTTGTGATAAAGATCCATAGAAATCCAGCAAACCATCTGTCTTGAATTTCTCTTTCAGGTCATGATCTGCTTGTAAGTCAAGCAGCTCCAACTGTATGTCCTCTGTGGCTGTATCAGCTGAAAGGGGAACTGAGAATATTGAACTATGGCTCTAATTTCTTGAAATCTTGGAATCTCCATCCAAATTCTTCAATCATTGCATCTAATTGGGCTTTGTATTTTTCAGTCATTTCACCAGAAATGGTTTCTTGTTTCAGCAAAGGGAAGTGACAAAATCTTTTTTCACTTGCTTGTCTGGAGAACAGTGAGAGTTTTGCCTGAAATGATTTTACATGTACATACAATTCATGTGCAAACACACCATTGCCCTGAAGTTTGACATTCAGTTCATTTAACTTCTCCATAATTTCAAAGGAAAACATAAAGTCTAACTGCCACTATTTATTGGCAATGTTAGAATTAAAGTCACATGCAATGACCTTCATCTCTAGGAACATCACTATTTCTTCTCTGAGTTCCCACACACGCCTCAACACCTTGCCGAGACTCAGTCATCGAACATTGGTGTGGTTCAGGACATCGGAATGTTCAGTTTCCAAATCGTCAAGTAATTCCTTGAACTGTATGTGATTAAGTCCTTTTGATCTGATGAGGTTTATGACACTGACAACTGGGTCAATAACATGCTTGATATTCAAAACAATTTTACACAGACTTTCTTGATGAATCACACAGTGAAGTGGTAATAATGTGTGGTCTGGATATTCTGATTTAATCTTATCACTTATAAACTTTACCAGACCTTCATTTTTTTCAGTCAAAGCACGAGCTCCGTCAGTTGTAACACTTGCCATCTTGTTCCAAACCAACCCAGTTCTTTCAATACAGTTAGTGACAGCATTGAATATATCATGGCCTGTGGTTGTGTCTTTGAGTGACTCAACACTCAGTAACTCTTCAGTGAGTTTGAAAGAAGTGTTTATTCCACGCATAAATATCAATAATTGGGCAGTATCATGTACATCGGTACTCTCATCCAATGCAAGAGAGTACCACAAAAATTGTTTACTTGCATCTTGAAGTTTATGCATCAAATTGTCACTTATCTTGTCACCACGTCTGACCACAGTTCTCCTTGATAAAGTAATGTTGTCAAATCTGTTTTTTGTTCTAGACACATAATGTTTGCTGCATCTAGCAAACATTTTTTGATGAACTCGCCATCAGAAAATGTCTTATTCTGTTTTACAATTCTGTGTGACAGCACAAGACTAGCTTCAGTTGCAGCATCTTGAATTGAAAACTGTTTAGTGAAAACAGTTTGCTCTTTCTCCAAATTTTTCACCAACTCAGGGCATTTCCTCTCCTTCTCTTCGGTCGTTAATTTGTATCCGAAATCGGAATGTCTTGTTTGATAATGTCTTTTTTAAATTGAACTCCTTGAAAACAGCCATTGACTCACGACACAACAAGCAAACTGATTTGCTACCAACTTTTATAAGACAGTACTTAGTTGTCCATTCATCATTAAAAACACGGCATTCATCTTCAATCTTACGTTTGTTATTGACACTCATCATAACGGTACATGAAACTTTGTAAAATTTAACAAAATAACTTAAAAACGAATTAAAGATTGTTATTTCTAAATGCCCTCGCGGGCCGCATAAAATCACTTGGCGGGCCGCATACGGCCCGCGGGCCGGCGTAGTTTGCCCAACCCTGGCTTACATGATGATGATGATGATGATATATTTTACAGGATGCCGTAGTCAACACCAGCATTGTTTGACTGCTAGTGATTTCTTGGCAAGTTTACGTTCAGTAGTTTGCCATTATTTTATGAACGATCGGTAATCATACATGTATGACACCAACTCAAGGCGGTCTGCGGCCAAATCGCCCGCAGCTGTGTTTCGAACGCGGTGTGCCGGAATTCTAATTGCGTCCGTAACACCGTCACCGCAGTGCCGGTAATAGGAACAACAGAAAAGATGGGGGGTGGGGGAGTGGAATAATAGTTGGGAAAATAGTAGACCTACGTCTGACTGTGACCGTGATATTATTGGCGCAGCACACTATCAGTTACACTAACATGATAAGAAACACTAAATGGTTACATTTCAAGTGCTGTTCACGGTAACTATTGTGTGAGTTACATGCACTACCGTCTATATTATCACCAGCATTCAGTATATATTAGATAATGAATGAATCACAAAAATAACGAGATGTAGATTGTGAGCTTTACTAGAACGCGATTACAAGGAACAAGATGGACGTTGCGGTCAAAGCCTTCGTCAGCACAGAATAAACAAATTCAAACCGCCACACAACTACATTGAAAAACACTACATGAAAATATAAATAAACTATATTCTAGTATGCCGGCTTCCTGGCATAGAGGTTAGCAACTTTTCTCAGTAATCTCGTATATTCTCGTAAGCAACGTGACGACGGTGAGAATCAGCAGTGGTTCGAATCGCGTCGGTAACATACGGGGTATGTGAACCGGCCGCTCAGAAAGCAATGGCAAACTACTGAGCGTAATCTTGCCAAGAAATCAACAATCAGCTGAAAATGCTGATGTTGAAAGCGATGTCCTGTAAAGGGGATGCAAACAATATTAATATTCTAGTATATCTATTCCAGTATATATTAGATAGAACTTCTGCATGCATCCTCAGACTACACCTGAAGAGAAAGGTGGCCTTTTATACCTTGATTCTCATCTTACCTTGTGGCTTACTGTCGCTTCTGACGCTGGTCATATTCTGGGTGCCTCCTGAATCGCCGGCCAAGTTGCAGCTAGGTGAGTGTTGTGTAGGGCTATAGTTGTGTGGGGTTATTATTGTGTGGGGTTATTGTTGTGTGCGGTTATAGTTGTGTGTGGGGTTATGGTTGTGTGGGGTTATGGTTGTGTGGGGATATAGTTGTGTGGAGCTATAGTTGTGTGGAGTTATGGTTGTGTGGGGATACAGTTGTGTGGAGCTATAGTTGTGTGGAGTTATGGTTGTGTGGTGTCATGGTTGTGTGGGGATATAGTTGTGTGGAGCTATAGTTGTGTGAGGTTATGGTTGTGTGGGGTTATGGTTGTGTTGATCTATAGTTGTGTAGGGCTATAGTTGTGTAGGGCTATAGTTGTGTAGGGCTATAGTTGTTTGGGGTTATAGTTCTGTGGGGTTATTATTGTGTGGGGATATAGTTGTGTGGAGCTATAGTTGTGTGGAGTTATGGTTGTGTTGGTCTATAGTTGTGTAGGGCTATAGTTGTGTGGGGTTATGGTTGCGTGGGGTTATGGTTGTGATGGTCTATAGTTGTGTAGGGCTATAGTTGTGTAGGGCTATAGTGGTGTGGGGTTATATTTTTGTGGGGTTATACTTGTTTGGGGTCATGGTAGTGTGAGAAGTGTCCAGGCAGGTGTGTCCAGTCAGGAAATGTCCCATTGAGTAAGACGCTCTGGGCGTGTCTCTGGACCTTTGTTTACCTTGATGATTGATACACTGGATGACGATGTGATGGTAACATACCGAATTGTTGCCGTTATACCTTCTCGTTGATAACGCCAAAGTCTGGCCAAACAATCAATCAATCAGGTGCCGTCTCCACAATGAATGTAGACTACAATGGATCTCCAACACTGCCTCTCTCGCCTTGGCTGCTGTTCGTCTATCTCTTCATGTTATCTTCCCACTTGTATCATTGTCTACTGTCAAAGACTCGACCGCATCCCCTCCGCCAGGAAGAGCAGTCAATCTTGAAGAGGCCAGGAGGTGATACGGTGCCCGAGGTAAGGGCAGGGGAGATGAGGTAATGGGAGATGGTTATCCATTCCCTCATGAGACACGCAGGCGTTGTTCAGAAAGTTAGCACTCTAATCACGAGAGCATCACACCTCGTGGTAGCCACGGAGAAGTTGAGTATCCACTCAACATACCACGTCTGCGATCAGCGTGCCATGTGAGGCAACACGCACCAAGGTCAAGGTCGATCCGCGTGGTGTGTGACGACGGGATGAAAGAACGTCAGACGGGAGGACAGGACTTGTAGTGTGCACCTCGTTAGAGTAGCGATAGGGGTTTGTGTTTAACTAAATAGATAGAGAGTTAGCATAGGCATTAGCAACTAGTGATAGATAATTTCTGTGGCTTTATGTTGTGTGTTTACTAGCGACTGTTACCTGCTTGTAGCGAGCCAACGGCAATAAATGTACCATTTATTTTCCTCGCACACGACTTGCAAGTTTTCTTGTTTGGTGTGGGAGAAGTATCCGATAGTGCCTGTCAGTTGAGTTGTTGACAGGCAAGGATAATTGTGGTGTCAGAAGTGGTGCTTGAACGAAAGTTCAAGCTAATCCACTCAGCCACGGCTCTGGACTAGGATCTAATTTGTGTCAGTGACGGTAATCTGTGCAGACGAGAACAATTTGCGGGCTAGAAAATGTGCCTATCGTGACGAAATAGATTGTTTAATTGTGCTTATGAAATGTTTATTTAGTGAAATCATGTATTCTTCAAAGCTGCAAGTAGTAATATTCTTATTTTCTCATATTTATTTATGTATTTACCAATTTATTTATGAATAAACACCAAACATGATTCATGGCGGAGCGATACACAGCCAGCCGACAATATCGATTTTTGAAAACTAAAAATAGCGCTGCGCCTCTGACGTAGAATGATTGACAAACAGTCGTCCTGGGTCATTTGCATACAGCAATCGAGTGTTTACAAAATCGCCAAGCGGCTGTCGCCTGAATCTGTGCTTTATATTGTTTATTATTTGTTTATTTGAGTTGTTAAATGAATGTATTTATTTATTTAAACATTATTATGGTATTTTTATTTATGTAAAAGCAGTTATTCATATTTTTGGTCCTACTTTCGCTTTGTTTACCGTCACGATGGAACTATTTTTGGCCAAGCAGATGAGACTTGGCTGCACAACACTTACATAAATTAACTAGGTTAGTTACGAAAGGAAAATACTGTTAGAACGAAGACAGGACATTGACATTAAATTTAATTATTACATATTCTAGTTGTTCGTGAGTCTGTCATTGTCAAAGTCATTGTCCTTAGTTGTCGGGTAAATCATATCGTGCAGTAGTAGTAAGTACTGCGGCCCTGCATATCAGAGGGCGAACAACAGCTGAGTACGTATACCGGTGTACCAAACAAGGTGACCTGTGTCAACGGAGTTCCGTTCCCTGATTCTCGGGAACATTAAGTTGAGTATACCTATATTTTTGGCATGCATTGTGATTAATAGTGCATCTCTTTTTCAGCTTGTGATACACTAGCATATTTGTGTGCTCTGATTTTCCAAGATAAAAATTTGTTTCAACAAATAAACTGAGAGTATATTTGGTAGTGCTCAGCGAGTAACAAACATAGCACATCAAAGATAAATAATTAATTAAATAGTTCAGTGTAGGTCAACGCTAGCTAATTACCTAACATCATGGCTACTCTAGCTGATCTTATAAAAGAGGGAGAAATTAGACTGAAACAGTTACAGCAGGATATGGAATTAAAACAAAAGCAATTGGACCAAAAGAAAGAATTAAAACAAAAAGACTTAGAACTAAAGCAAAAAGAGATAGATAAAATGGCAAGAGTCAAGGAAAGACAAATTCAAGTAGAATCAGAGACACAGTTAAAGATGAAAGGTATGGATGTAGACTCACACGCAGAGATCTCTGCCACTAAACTAAAAAGTCAACAAGAAGAAGACAAGGTCTATAAATACAAAAACATTATCAAACCATATTGTAAAGAAGATTCCATAGCAGCCTGGACAGAAAATGTCGAGTACCAATTTAAATATCACCAAGTTCCAATAGAGATGTGGGCGATGATTTATATGAAAAATCTGAGTGGTGAGCCCCTTAAAGTGATAGAATCTATACCAACTGAGCTTAGATCTAACTATCAATACATCCATGATAGGATTATGCAGCACTTTTTACTTGATGCCCCTGGGTATCAGGTTCAGTTCTCAAATTTAAAACCTAAGCCTAGTGAAACTTTCATTGATTATGTTTCAAATGTTCAGAGTGTACTAAACAGATGGCTGAAAGCAGCTAACATAGGGAAAAACTTTGATAGATTAAAAAACTTAATAGCTATGGATAAAGTTATATCCACTATACCATCTCCTTTTGCTAAATTTTTGCAGCAGTCAGACATTGAGAACATTGAGCAGTTTGGAAAAAAAAAAGGCTCGGCATATTTTTCTGCAAACAGAGATATTTTTAAGACCTCAAATGACTCTGAGATAGCTTCTGTTGTCAAAGACCAACCAAAAAACTATCAGAAGAATAGAAAACCAGGTCAGAAAATCAACCAGAAAGACAGGAAAATATCAAAATGCATATACTGTCAATTTTTTCATGACACTTCTTCGATGTGCGATAAATCACCTAACTATCCGGCACATCTTGAAAGTGTCATTAAAAAGCAACAGAATAAAAGAACTGCATACAGGCGTGCAATCAAATGTTTTTTCTGTTCCAGCTACGGCCATTATTCAAATAAGTGCCTGGGCCGCCAACGTATGAAAGCCAACAATGCTATTTTGAGTAATACATCATCTGTTAGTAATAGAGAGACTGAGTGTGAAGTTGAAAATGTATTACCTTTCAAGGAGTCTGAAGATGTCTGTTGTGTAAACGATGTGTTAAGCTTTGACAATTGTGACCAATGTTACCAATTTCATGCAGACGGAAAATTAGAACGTGGACATACCGTACCATGCTCAACTGAGAGTGTGAATGCAGCAATAGCCTCCAGAGGCAAGTTAGTGTTCCACAATGCAATGGTCAACGACAAACCATGCCAATGTTTGCTGGACAGCGGCAGTACCCTTATTGGTCTTAGAAAGGATCTAGTGAGTCCAGGTGATTATACAGGCGACTCTGTCAAATGCCGAACCTTTTCGGGTAACATTGAAATTTACCCTTTGGCCAAAGCCCGTATTAACACTCCTTTCCTTTCGGGTACCTTTACTTGTGCAATACTTGACAACTCTTGTACTGATTTAATTTTGGGTTCCTTACCCCAACTGAAACAATGTACTAGTGATGAAGTAGTTGCATGGGAGAAATTAAATGCAGGTAATGCAACTACTAGAGCAGACACTGTAAAACATCAAGACACACTACAAGATGAGAGACTACTGTTGCTTTCCCCAACTGGCACAGATGACACCAACAGACAGAAATTTATAGAACAGCAGAAAGCTGATCCTAGTGTGTCTCCATATTTAAAATTAATGAAAGAAAGATCTAAAGTGACCAAAAATGCCTCATGGTTCCTTAAACCTAATAATAGCTTTCTTACGAGATATTTTACATCTGAGAACCATGAGAATCAGCAAACGGTGCAACCTATACAACACCGCTTAACTGTGCAGAAACCTGCACATGAGTCACCGCTTGCTGGTCACCTGGCAAAAGACAAAACCAGGCCTAGATTCCAGGCTCATGTTCATTGGCCAGAGTTTTGGAATGATATAAAATTATTTTGTCGTAATGTATTTTCTTGTAAGGTCTGTCAACAATTAGTACATAAGTTTAAGGGTAGACATCCTACAGCTGAAGTACTACCTTCTACTCTGGCTTCTAGACCTGTGAGAGGGAGGGTCAAATTTACCAATACACAAACAAGGGTGCTTGAACAATCGATGGTAAACCAGATCAAAACATGCGTCGGTTACTTCCAGACAAGCAAAATGGCAAGGACCATTCAATGTGTTACGTGACATTTCTAATGTTGACTATGAAATATCGATAAACAGACACTTAAAGATATTCCATGTCAACATGTTGAAACTTTACTTTTCACAACAAGACACATAAGTAGAGACAGACGAACATAGTGCATCCACACCTAGTAATCAGACGACAGACATACACAACGCAACTACACTAGTTAGCGAGACTGGCAAATCCGACAATGTACATACATTTAGGGAACTTATAGAATACGCATGAATATATCAGAAGAGACTGATGAATGGACAAGACACTGACTGAAACTAAGACATGTCTTTCATAGGTTGCGACTCTTCGGTCTCACTGTCAAACCGAGCAAAGTCGAATTAGGCCTAAAAGAAATGCATTTTTGGGTCATGTCATTTCTCAATGTCAACTAAAGACTGACCAGAAAAGTAGTACCAAAATTATGAATCTGACCATGTCTAACAGAAAGAAGCAGGTCAGAAGCCTTTTGGGATTAGTAAATTACTCAGAAATTATAATTCTATATTCCAATGTTTTAAAAGCATTTGTAAAATGAAATGTCAAAGATGCATTATTAATTTCTGCATTGTCAAAAATGAAAATCCTTTTTAGTAATTTTCCAATCCTCCGCTTGCCTAATCCTAGGCTCGTTTATTATTCTAGGACAGATGCCAGCAGTACTAGGCCAATTTTGTGAGGGCATCTTCCACCCGAGTTGCTACGTGAGCCGTAAGATCACACCTGCTGAGTCCAGAGATTCCATATCACAGTTGCAACCCTAAGCGTCATCTATGCGGTGAGAAAGCTCCATCTAATTCTGACGGATGTTCACTGCATTGTCCAGACCGACAACTCCCCGATCACGGTCATACAGAGTGGTGTGCATCAAAATGACCGTATATACAGGTGGTCGCTAGATCCATCTGAGGTAGCAATACCGTAAATTCCACATAGAAGTGTAGAGTGATAGTTAGTACATGAATATATTATATTATTCTATATAAAATAGGTTACATATACATCGACATTATGTGCTTAATCATGTACCAAGAACAGTGAACTATCATGTGTCCGTAGACATCAAGTGAAGAACTGTGCTGCAAAACATAGATATCACCGTGTGAAATAGGACAGCTCATTACCAACTAAGCTCCATTCCGGTGTATCATTTGTGTGAAGCGCAGAAAACAGTGTCAGAACAATGCTTAATTACAGACACGAAATGACTGAGCTACGACACCAGCGAACTCTACACGTGCACTACCGATAGAACACTAGTATGACTGTGCAATGTATTTCAGATACCCAGGCAAAGTGTGTATATATATATTATGCCTATAAAACCAATGTACAAACATGAAGGCAACAACTAACCTGAGGTAGCTGAATACCATGTATATAAACTTATTGTGATATGTAATATAATATTTTAAGATAGTGATAAATTAGATGTAGGTTAGGAAATATAATAATTCTCATTTATTTTAATAGTGTAGGTAGTACAGTAATTAACCCATTAGAATTAAATTAGAATATTAATTTAGACGTAAAAATAGTTAATTACAAGCTAAATTAAAAGTTTGATAGGAATAGTACCATTTAGGTTGTTATATTTCAGTTAGTTTCATTTCGGTTCAGTTCATTCCATCTTAATGAAACCATACCACCTATCAAATATTACCATTTAGTAATATCATCATTTTACATCAGAATAGGAGAAAAAGATTAGATAAGTGAACATACATCATTTACACCATTTAGATTAAGAATATCACTCATATAATTTCTTTATGCATTTAAAAACATTACTTAAAATAGTGTTAGAAAAGTACATAATTGGTGTTCATTTTATCCATGTAATTAAGGTACATAACTCACGTCACATTAATTACATTTAAATAGTTAGATTACATCCCTTAGATTAGATAAACATAACGATTAATATACACATATCATATAATTAACATGACAAAATTTAGTTAACACATTAAATACATATTTATAGAATTAATATTATTATGTTAGGATTTAGATTTGTAGTTAGTATAATATATTGGATGATGAGACCAAGGGGATACACCATCAACCCTTTCTCTTGCATGTAAATATATTGTAAATACATGACTCGTGCAGCGATTTTCGCACAGTCATTGGGCTCAACTATCTCAAACTGAGCAAAACCTGTACAGTGTCACTCCAAGGTTTTTAAATAATCGGAAGGATTAGTGTGGAAGGATAAAAGATGTGTGACATAATTAAGGATGAAAGAAGTGTGACAGAAGTGTGAAAGTGAGAGCGAATGGAAAATAGACGGGAGAGAGTGAAATCAGTCAGCAAATTCTTCTGCTGCCTGGCGCGACTTTTAATGTTTGTCTGTTGGTTTTCGTTATTGAGAATGTGTTAGTGTGAATGTGTGTCTGTAAGATAGTTTAGAACTTAGATTAGTGTATTTTGGGTTTCATAACAAGGGAATGTAGTCACGAATTAGTGTTATACACCTGTTTGTGGCCACATTTAACCAAATTATGACACTTAAAAAACTAACATACATACACATAGGAGGTAGAAACATAGGTTAGAAGTTAGATTAGTAGATTAATTACATCCAAACACACAAACAACCAGAAAAACAAACAGATAAATTACATACACTTGTTTTAGATCAAAGGGAGATAACTTCGGGTCAGGGGACATAATAGACAACGAAAAACTAACTTAACAGTGAAATAGGATTTTACACGCGGAAGCGAAGTAGGTAAAGCCTGTCGCACACACTCTTGTATAATGGTTGTTAAATATTATATGGGGGGACATGAAGTAATTCATGTGTTGACCCTAAAAAAGTCAACTTTGTATGGGTAGTAAGTTAATTTACTATGTGAGGGCAGGTCTTATAAGACAACGGTCCGGTTCAGACATACCTCTAATAAATATAATATAGCATGTGAGAAGAGGGCTCACGCCAACCAGTCAAGTTTGTGGCGATTGCCAGTAGCCAAGTAAAGTTTTGCTACATTGTGACAATAGTCAGTAGAAGTCTATTATAGTGCCCAAAGCCAGGTTATCTAGAGTCTTTGACAAAAAAATTAGAGACATTAAATTTTTTTTAGACACCTCTTGCGTCACAACCAATGAGTGAAAGTTGATGACGCAACACAGGAGGGGTGGGTGTGTGTCAAAGACTCGACCGCATCCCCTCCGCCAGGAAGAGCAGTCAATCTTGAAGAGGCCAGGAGGTGATACGGTGCCCGAGGTAAGGGCAGGGGAGATGAGGTAATGGGAGATGGTTATCCATTCCCTCATGAGACACGCAGGCGTTGTTCAGAGAGTTAGCACTCTAATCACGAGAGCATCACGCCTCGTGGTAGCCACGGAGAAGTTGAGTATCCACTCAACATACCACGTCTGCGATCAGCGTGCCATGTGAGGCAACACGCACCAAGGTCAAGGTCGATCCGCGTGGTGTGTGACGACGGGATGAAAGAACGTCAGACGGGAGGACAGGACTTGTAGTGTGCACCTCGTTAGAGTAGCGATAGGGGTTTTGTGTTTAACTAAATAGATAGAGAGTTAGCATAGGCATTAGCAACTAGTGATAGATAATTTCTGTGGCTTTATGTTGTGTGTTTACTAGCGACTGTTACCTGCTTGTAGCGAGCCAACGGCAATAAATGTACCATTTATTTTCCTCGCACACGACTTGCAAGTTTTCTTGTTTGGTGTGGGAGAAGTATCCGATAGTGCCTGTCAGTTGAGTTGTTGACATCTACCCCTTGCTCGCTTGCCCTCAACCTTACCCTGTAGTATGGTTTTTATAAGAATATTGTCTTTTAAAGTGGCTGAAATATTTCACTTGCTACTTTTTTTTATTTCTTTCATCAAATCTCTTTTCATTCCCAGTTTTTCTAAAACCACTGTATTCGATTGTGTTTGTTTCCATGAAATACAACATATTCTTCTGTATATCAACATAACCAGGGCCCCTCTTCGACTTTCTGCTTGCTTCTTCATTGTACAGGCTTCCACGCCATTTAACAGTATTGGATATGCGTAACATTTGACAGTTCTCATATTTAAAGCCCTGGCTATTTTCTGATCAAGTTTGCTTATCCTAAGGCTTCAAGTTTACTTAAACTTAATAACTTATCTACTTACTTACACTGATAGACATCAGACATACATATATAGTTATGAGGATATGTGTCTCCAGTATATGAACATATATGTCATCAGGTATGAACAATTTGGTCTCCAGGTATGAACATATTGTCTCCAAGTATGATCATATTTGTCTCCAGGTATTAACGTATTGTCTCTCTAGGTATGAACATATTGTCTACAGGTATAAACATATTTGTCTTCAGGTATGAACATATTGTCTCCAGGTATGAACATATTGTCTCCAGATATGCACATATTTCTCTCTGTGTAACAACATATATTGCTCCAGGTATGAACATATTTTCTCTATGTATGAACATATATTTATCCAGGTATAAACATATATCGCTCCAGGTATGAGCATATTTTTCTCTAAGTATGAACATATATTGAACGTATGAACATATTTGTCCCCAGGTATGAACATATTTGTCCCCAGGTATGAACATATTTGTCTCCAGGTATGAACATATTTGTCTCCAGGTATGAACATATTTGTCCCCAGGTATGAACATTTTGTCTCCAGGTATGAACATATTTGTCTCCAGGTATGAACATATTTGTCCCCAGGTATGAACATATTGTATTGTCTCCAGGTATGAACATATTTGTCCCCAGGTATGAACATATTGTATTGTCTCCAGGTATGAACATATTTGTCCCCAGGTATGAACATATTTGTCTCCAGGTATGAACATATTTGTCTCCAGGTAAAAACATATTTGTCTCCAGGTATGAACATATTGTCTCCAGGTATGAACATATTTGTCCCCAGGTATGAACATATTTTATTGTCTCCAGGTATGAACATATTTTATTGTCCCCAGGTATGAACATATTTTATTGTCTCCAGGTATGAACATATTGTCTCCAGGTATGAACATATTTGTCTCCAGGTATGAACATATTTGTCCCCAGGTATGAACCAATTGTCTCCAGGTATGAACATATTTGTCTCCAGGTATGAACATATTTGTCTCCAGGTAAAAACATATTTGTCTCCAGGTATGAACATATTTGTCTACAGGTATGAACATATTTGTCCCCAGGTATGAACATATTTGTCCCCAGGTATGAACATATTGTCTCCAGGTATGAACATATTTGTCCCCAGGTATGAACATATTGTCTCCAGGTATAAACATATTTGTCCCCAGGTATGAACATATTCCTTGCCTTCTTCCTACTCCTGCTGTTGCTGGCTGACTTCACACCTAGGGCAGCTACTGCTATACCGCTCATAGGTAAGTTTCAGCTGGCACCTGTATACTCAGGTAACTGTTGCACCTGTGTCCACATACTCGTGTGACTGTCTGTGTGCTCGCCGTGCAGGTTTACAGATCAGGTAACTGTTACACCTGTGTCCACATACTCGCGTGGCTGTCTGTGTGCTCGCCGTGCAGGTTTACAGTTCAGGTAACTGTTACACCTGTGTCCACATACTCGTGTGACTGTCCGTGTGCTCGCCTTAAGAGTTTACAGATCAGGTGCTGTCATCTCTGCCATCACTCAGATGTTGGTTGGCTGGTTGGTAGTTTTCAGTGTTCGGTGGTTAGATGGTTGGCTGGCTGATTGGTTGGCTGAATGGCTGGTTGCTTAGTTCGTTCATTTGCTGGTTGGTTGCTTAGTTGCTTCGTTGATTATTTGGTTGGTTGGTTGATTGTATGAGTAGTTTGTTTTTGATTGATTGATTAGTTGATTGGCTGGTTGAGTGGGTTGTTAGTTATTTATATTATATTTTCTCCGTGTGTGTGTGTGTGTGTGTGTGTGTGTGTGTGTTATTTGGTTGAATAGATGGTTGATGGTTGGTTGGTTGCCTAACTGGTTGGTTAACTGGTTGACTTGTTTGCTGACTGGCTGGTTGGATTTGTTGTTTGGTTGGTTGTTTTAGTTTATGTGCTGTTTGTTGGCTGGTTGGTTGGTTGGCTAATTGGTTAATTATATGATTGGTTTGGTCTTTGCTTGATATATTTATAGGCTGATTAGTTGGTTTGTTAGTTAAGTGGTTGGTTCGTCTGTTAGTTTTAAATCATCTCGATGACTGATTTTGAAGTTTTAACTCGGAAAGAGAATCGTGTCTATTACGGTGAGAGTGTCGCAACTCGGAAAGAGAATCGTGTCTATGACGGTGAGAGTGTCGCAACTCGGAAAGAGAATCGTGTCTATGACGGTGAGAGTGTCGCAACTCGGAAAGAGAACCATGTCTATGACGGTGAGAGTGTCGCAACTCGGAAAGAGAATCATGTCTTTGACGGTGAGAGTGTCGCAACTCGAAAAGAGAATCGTGTCTTTGACGGTGAGAGTGTCGCAACTCGGAAAGAGAATCGTGTCTTTGACGGTGAGAGTGTCGCAACTCGGAAAGAGAATCGTGTCTTTGACGGTGAGAGTGTCGCAACTCGGAAAGAGAATCGTGTCTTTGACGGTGAGAGTGTCGCAACTCGGAAAGAGAATCGTGTCTTTGACGGTGAGAGTGTCGCAACTCGGAAAGAGAATCGTGTCTTTGACGGTGAGAGTGTCGCAACTCGGAAAGAGAATCGTGTCTTTGACGGTGAGAGTGTCGCAACTCGGAAAGAGAATCGTGTCTTTGACGGTGAGAGTGTCGCAACTCGGAAAGAGAATCGTGTCTTTGACGGTGAGAGTGTCGCAACTCGGAAAGAGAATCGTGTCTTTGACGGTGAGAGTGTTGCAACTCGGAAAGAGAATCATGTCTTTGACGGTGAGAGTGTCGCAACTCGGAAAGAGAATCATGTCTTTGACGGTGAGAGTGTCGCAACTCGGAAAGAGAATCGTGTCTTTGACGGTGAGAGTGTCGCAAATCGGAAAGAGAATCGTGTCTTTGACGGTGAGAGTGTCGCAACTCGGAAAGAGAATCGTGTCTTTGATGGTGAGAGTGTCGCAACTCGGAAAGAGAATCGTGTCTATGACGGTGAGAGTGTCGCAACTCGGAAAGAGAATCATGTCTTTGACGGTGAGAGTGTCGCAACTCGGAAAGAGAATCGTGTCTTTGACGGTGAGAGTGTCGCAACTCGGAAAGAGAATCATGTCTTTGACGGTGAGAGTGTCGCAACTCGGAAAGAGAATCATGTCTTTGACGGTGAGAGTGTCGCAACTCGGAAAGAGAATCATGTCTTTGACGGTGAGAGTGTCGCAACTCGGAAAGAGAATCATGTCTTTGACGGTGAGAGTGTCGCAACTCGGAAAGAGAATCGTGTCTTTGACGGTGAGAGTGTCGCAACTCGGAAAGAGAATCGTGTCTTTGATGGTGAGAGTGTCGCAACTCGGAAAGAGAATCGTGTCTTTGACGGTGAGTGTGTCGCAACTCGGAAAGAGAATCGTGTCTTTGACGGACGGTGAGAGTGTCGCAACTCAGAAAGAGAATCGTGTCTTTGACGGTGAGAGTGTCGCAACTCTGAAAGAGAATCGTGTCTTTGACGGTGAGAGTGTCGCAACTCGGAAAGAGAATCGTGTCTATGGAGGAGAGGTATGTCTAGAGACCTGCCCACTCGGCCCGCCAATGAAGTATCATTTCCACGTGGGCTGTGTTGCTGATCACTAGTTTTCCTCTCCAGATCAGAAATCAGCAAGGTATGAAATACTAGTCCTGGAACTTGCTATCTGGAGAGCCATGTTAGAAGTACCCAGGGCTTCAGCACATCACGTACAGACAAGCTAGCAGTAGACCTGGGTTGGCCGTGTATACAGACAGGCTGGCAGTAGACCTGGGTTGGTCGTGTATACAGACAGGCTGGCATAGACCTGGGTTGGTCGTGTATACAGACAGGCTGGCAGTAGACCTGGGTTGGTCGTGTATACAGACAGGCTGGCAGTAGACTTGGGTTGGTCGTGTATACAGACAGGCTGGCATAGACCTGGGTTGGTCGTGTATACAGACAGGCTGGCAGTAGACTTGGGTTGGTCGTGTATACAGACAGGCTGGCAGTAGACTTGGGTTGGTCGTGTATACAGACAGGCTGGCAGTAGACTTGGGTTGGCCGTGTATACAGACAGGCTGGCAGTAGAATTGGGTTGGCCGTGTATACAGACAGGCTGGCAGTAGACCTGGGTTGGTCGTGTATACAGACAGGCTGGCAGTAGACCTGGGTTGGTTGTGTATACAGACAGGCTGGCAGTAGACCTGGGTTGGTCGTGTATACAGACAGGCTGGCAGTAGACCTGGGTTGGTCGTGTATACAGACAGGCTGGCAGTAGACTTGGGTTGGTCGTGTATACAGACAGGCTGGCAGTAGACTTGGGTTGGCCGTGTATACAGACAGGCTGGCAGTAGACCTGGGTTGGCCGTGTATACAGACAGGCTGGCAGTAGACCTGGGTTGGTCGTGTATACAGACAGGCTGGCAGTAGACCTGGGTTGGTCGTGTATACAGACAGGCTGGCAGTAGACCTGGGTTGGTCGTGTATACAGACAGGCTGGCAGTAGAACTGGGTTGGCCGTGTATACAGACAGGCTGGCAGTAGACCTGGGTTGGTCGTGTATACAGACAGGCTGGCAGTAGACCTGGGTTGGTCGTGTATACAGACAGGCTGGCAGTAGAACTGCGTTGGTCGTGTATACAGACAGGCTGGCAGTAGACCTGGGTTGGTCGTGTATGCTCCACAGGGTGTAGGTACTTTACTGGTAACAGACTTCAATCCAATGTCAATACAGACGTCACCCCAGTGCCAATGTAGACGCTATAAAGACAGTTAACAGATGGCCTCCCTACTTTTGACATGCACTATCCATATTTTGATCAGTGAATGAGTGAAACCTATAGACATTCATCGCCGAATGAAGGTCCTGTATGTTGAAGCTGGCCTGTTAGTTCAGCAAGTGAATGAGTGAAACCTATAGACATTCATCGCCGAATGAAGGTCCTGTATGTTGAAGCTGGCCTGTCAGTTCAGCAAGTGAATGAATGAAACCTATAGACATTCATCGCCGAATGAAGGTCCTGTATGTTGAAGCTGGCCTGTTAGTTCAGCAAGTGAATGAATGAAACCTATAGACATTCATCGCCGAATGAAGGTCCTGTATGTTGAAGCTGGCCTGTCAGTTCAGCAAGTGAATGAGTGAAACCTATAGACATTCATCGCCGAATGAAGGTCCTGTATGTTGAAGCTGGCCTGTCAGTTCAGCAAGTGAATGAGTGAAACCTATAGACATTCATCGCCGAATGAAGGTCCTGTATGTTGAAGCTGGCCTGTCAGTTCAGCAAGTGAATGAGTGTAGTAGGAAGTTTCAAAACGTAGTGGCTTTTATGACAGACTTTTCAATCCAATTAAGAGGTACAACATTTGGTGCTGAGTTGTTCCACACGTGACGAAGAGATTTCTGTTCAACAGGGATCCGAGCACTTTATCGTCTCTGAAGGACTAGCAGTGAACACAATAGTGACAACATCGTAACATGATATATTTGTTTCTTTACTATTTCAGAATATATTCATAACAAACAAACAAACAAAACATTTCAGGTTTTAATTTGAATCCCCCTCGTATTTTCTGAGGAAAAAACGTCAGTTCGTTGATGACACAGAAAGGTACCAAGGAGTGAGTAATAATTCTCCTCGCAATGTATCTGAGTGTATTCCAGTAGTTTATTTCTTTATTTCTGATTAATCTTTATGATGTGTTCGTGTGTTTATTACAGGGGCGTATTTCTGTCTGAGTCTAATCATGATCACTCTATCTACGGTTCTTGCCTGCATTGTTGCTAATATGTACTTCCGGGGCGTACGCATAAATAGGGCACCACGATGGCTGCGATCCGTGAGTTCACTTTCTCCAATTTACATGTATTTTTGTTGTTGACAATAAGCCATATATATAGTATTGTTTAATGATATCAGTTATATATATGTATATATATAGTATTGTTTAATGATATCAGTTATATATATATATATATATAATATATATATATATATATATATATATATATATATATATATATAGTATTGTTTAATGATATCAGTTATATATATGTATATATATAGTATTGTTTAATGATATCAGTTATATATATGTATATATATAGTATTGTTTAATGATATCAGTTATATATATATATATATAGTATTGTTTAATGATATCAGTTATATATATATATATATAGTATTGTTTAATGATATCAGTTATATATATATATATATATATATATATATATATAGTATTGTTTAATGATATCAGTTATATATATATAGTATTGTTTAATGATATCAGTTATATATATATATAGTATTGTTTAATGATATCAGTTATATATATATATATAGTATTGTTAATGATATCAGTTATATATATATATATATATATATATATATATATATATATATATATATATATATATATATAGTATTGTTTAATGATATCAGTTATATATATATTATATATATATATAGTATTGTTTAATGATATCAGTTATATATATATATATATATATATATATATATATAGTATTGTTTAATGATATCAGTTATATATATATATATATAGTATTGTTTAATGATATCAGTTATATATATATATATATATATAGTATTGTTTAATGATATCAGTTATAATATATATATATATATATATATATATATATATATAGTATTGTTTAATGATATCAGTTATATATATATATATATATATATATATATATATATATATATATATAGTATTGTTTAATGATATCAGTTATATATATATATATATATATATATATATAGTATTGTTTAATTATATCAGTTATATATATATATAGTTAGTTAGTTAGTTAGTCTTTCCTCTTGAGCCTAAGGCGGCGCATAGGGCAGAAGTCCTGTCTCTCCATGCTTGGCGGTTCGCTGCTACCTGTTGTAGATCTTGGATATTTACTTGGCCATTGAATGAGCCTTCTCTAATGATGGTTCTACGCAGGGTCTCTCTTGGTCTTCCCCGTTTTCTTTTCCCTACTGGTGACCATATGAGGGCTTGGTAGGGGAGTCTTGACTTGTCCATTCTGAGTACATGGCCGATGTAGTTCCAACGGCGTCTTCTTATGAAATTGGATACTGTATCTTGCTTAGTCTCTTGTCTTATTTGCGAATTGGTTCTGAAGTCTGTCCAGTGGATGTTTAGAAGTCTTCTAAGACATTTGTTCTCAAAATTGTCTAATTTTTTATCTAAAGCTACCGTTGATTTCCAACTTTCACATCCATACGTTAACACTGGAATCACACAAGAGTTGAAGATTTTAAGCTTTGTGTGTTTGCTGAGTGTCTTTGACTTCCAGATGTTTGACAGTTTATTGAAGGCACTAGATGCCAGTGCGATTCTAGATGATATTTCTGGTGTTGAGTCCCCTGTAGATGTCATTTTGCTTCCTAGGTATGTGAAGCTGTTGACTTTTTCAAGAACGTAGCTGTTCAATTTGGTGTCATCTGAACTGTTGGTAAGATCAATAGTCTTTGTTTTTGTGGTGTTAATTTGGAGACCAATTTGCCCTGAAACATTTTGGAGGTGGTTTATTTTCTCTTGGGCATCCGGGTGTGTTGAACTCAAAAGCACTATGTCGTCGGCAAAGTCCAGGTCTTCTAGAATTTTGTCAACCCAATGGATACCCATATTTGTGTTGTTTGTGCATTTGCGCATGACCCAGTCGATGGCTATTCCAAAAAGCATCGGTGATAAGACACAACCCTGTTTCACTCCTGTTTCGACTGAGAACCAGTCAGAGTTGCCTGTTTCTGTTCTTACGCAGCAACGTGTTTCTTTGTAGAAAGATTTTATGACGTTGGTATATTTGGTAGGAAAACCATAGATGTTAAGTAGATTCCAAAGTGAAGGACGGTGGATACTGTCGAAGGCTTTTTGAAAGTCGACAAAGTTGGTGATTAATTTCGACTGGAATTCTACGGAGTCTTCAATGATTATTCTGAGGGTGAAAATGTGGTCTATGCATGACCGTTTTGGTCTGAAGCCTGCTTGTTCTTCTCTGAGCCTTTCATCTATCGCCTTTTTCAATCTCTCAAGTAACATGCTACAAAAAAGTTTTCCTGGTACTGACAATAGAGTGATACCACGCCAATTATTGCAATCAGACATATCGCCCTTTTTAGGCAGTTTGAAAATTACACCATCTTTCCACTGTTGTGGTGGGGATTCGCTTTGCCAGATTTCATTGATCAGCTGTAACAAACGTTGTAAGGTGTTCTCATCTGCTGCTTTGAGCATTTCTCCTGAGATTTCATCTTCACCAACAGCTTTGTTGTTCTTCAATTTTTTGATGGCTGCTTTAATCTCTTCCATGGTGAATGACTCGCAGGAGGCATCTAGTGGGGGCATAGTAATTTCTCCATCCAGGTTCGGAACAGTGTCAGGCTGCGGTCTATTTAATATTTCTTTGAAATGTTCTGCCCATCGTTGCTTTTGAAGGTCATCGGATAACAGTTGATTGCCTTGTTTGTCTTTGATGGGTATATTTGGTGTAGGTGAGTGATTGCATAGTTGCTTCATGATATGGAATACGGCTCTGTTGTTTCCAGTTCTGGCAGCTGCTTCGGCGTCGGAGGCCAGGCTGTGAATAAAGTTCTGTTTGTCTTTTCGTGCGCTTGATTTCACCTCTTTATCCAACATAGAGTACTTTTGCTTATGGGTTTCATATGTAGATGTGTCTTTTGCAGAAAGAAGTGTTAGTTTTGCTTGTTTTCTTTCTTGTATCTTCGTCCAGGTGTTATCGCTTAGCCACTTCTTCTTCTGTCTTTGTACGTAGCCGACTGTGTTTGTTGCAGCATTTAGCAAGGTAGTTTTTAGGAAATTCCAATTTTCTTCAAGTGTTGTTTTTAATATTCGCATTGCTCGATATACTTTCTTTGTTAGCATAGATGCTTTGTACCTCTGAATTGAATGCGAGTTGGTGTTCTTTAGTCAGTAGGGACTGTGAGTTTATTTTCTTAATTCTGGGTGATCTGTGCAGAGTCTTGAGCTTTATTTTTAGTTTGGCAATGCAGAGATTGTGATCACTGCCAGCATCTGCACCTCTGTAGGCTCTGACGTCTTGTACTCATGAACGGAATTTGGCATTAATGCAAAAATGGTCTATCTGATTTTTTGTGATGTTATCAGGCGAGTTCCACGTGATTTTGTGTATATCTTTGTGTGGACATAAGGAGTTTATGGTATTGTTTAATGATATCAGTTATATATATTGTATTGTTTAATGATATCAGTTATATATATACATATGGTATTGTTTAATGATATCAGTTATATATATGGTATTGTTTAATGATATCAGTTATATATATATATAGTATTGTTCAATGATATCAGTTATATATATGGTATTGTTTAATGATATCAGTTATATATATATATAGTATTGTTTAATGATATCAGTTATATATATGGTATTGTTTAATGATATCAGTTATATATATATATAGTATTGTTTAATGATATCAGTTATATATATGGTATTGTTTAATGATATCAGTTATATATATAGTATTGTTTAATGATATCAGTTATATATATATAGTATTGTTTAATGATATCAGTTATATATATATATATAGTATTGTTTAATGATATCAGTTATATATATATATAGTATTGTTTAATGATATCAGTTATATATATATATAGTATTGTTTAATGATATCAGTTATATATATATATAGTATTGTTTAATGATATCAGTTATATATATATATATATATAGTATTGTTTAATGATATCAGTTATATATATTGTATTGTTTAATGATATCAGTTATATATATATATATATAGTATTGTTTAATGATATCAGTTATATATATATATAACTGATATCATTAAACAATACTATATATATATATATATAACTGATATCATTAAACAATACAATATATATAACTGATATCATTAAACAATACTATATATATATATATATATAACTGATATCATTAAACAATACTATATATATATAACTGATATCATTAAACAATACTATATATATATATATATAACTGATATCATTAAACAATACTATATATATATAACTGATATCATTAAACAATACTATATATATATAACTGATATCATTAAACAATACATATACTATATAACTGATATCATTAAACAATACAATATATATAACTGATATCATTAAACAATACCATATATATAACTGATATCATTAAACAATACTATATATATATAATAACTGATATCATTAAACAATACCATATATATAACTGATATCATTAAACAATACTATATATATATATAACTGATATCATTAAACAATACCATATATATATAACTGATATCATTAAACAATACCATATATATATAACTGATATCATTAAACAATACCATATATATAACTGATATCATTAAACAATACCATATATATATATATAACTGATATCATTAAACTATACCATATATATAACTGATATCATTAAACAATACCATAAACTCTTATTTCCGCACAAAGATATACACAAAGTCACGTGGAACTCGCCTGATAGCATCACAAAAAATCAGATAGACCATTTTTGCATTAATGCCAAATTCCGTTCATCAGTACAAGACGTCAGAGCCTACAGAGGTGCAGATGCTGGCAGTGATCACAATCTCTGCATTGCCAAACTAAAAATAAAGCTCAAGACTCTGCACAGATCACCCAGAATTAAGAAAATAAACTCACAGTCCCTACTGACTAAAGAACACCAACTCGCATTCAATTCAGAGGTACAAAGCATCTATGCTAACAAAGAAAGTATATCGAGCAGTGCGAATATTAAAAACAACACTGAAGAAAATTGGAATTTCCTAAAAACTACCTTGCTAAATGCTGCAACAAACACAGTCGGCTACGTACAAAGACAGAAGAAGAAGTGGCTAAGCGATAACACCTGGACGAAGATACAAGAAAGAAAACAAGCAAAACTAACACTTCTTTCTGCAAAAGACACATCTACATATGAAACCCATAAGCAAAAGTACTCTATGTTGGATAAAGAGGTGAAATCAAGCGCACGAAAAGACAAACAGAACTTTATTCACAGCCTGGCCTCCGACGCCGAATCAGCTGCCAGAACTGGAAACAACAGAGCCGTATTCCATATCATGAAGCAACTATGCAATCACTCACCTACACCAAATATACCCATCAAAGACAAACAAGGCAATCAACTGTTATCCGATGACCTTCAAAAGCAACGATGGGCAGAACATTTCAAAGAAATATTAAATAGACCGCAGCCTGACACTGTTCCGAACCTGGATGGAGAAATTACTATGCCCCCACTGGATGCCTCCTGCGAGTCATTCACCATGGAAGAGATTAAAGCAGCCACCAAAAAATTGAAGAACAACAAAGCTGTTGGTGAAGATGAAATCTCAGGAGAAATGCTCAAAGCAGCAGATGAGAACACCTTACAACGTTTGTTACAGCTGATCAATGAAATCTGGCAAAGCGAATCCCCACCACAACAGTGGAAAGATGTGTCTGATTGCAATAATTGGCGTGGTATCACTCTATTGTCAGTACCAGGAAAACTTTTTTGTAGCATGTTACTTGAGAGATTGAAAAAGGCGATAGATGAAAGGCTCAGAGAAGAACAAGCAGGCTTCAGACCAAAACGGTCATGCATAGACCACATTTTCACCCTCAGAATAATCATTGAAGACTCCGTAGAATTCCAGTCGAAATTAATCACAAACTTTGTCGACTTTCAAAAAGCCTTCGACAGCATCCACCGTCCTTCACTTTGGAATCTACTTAACATCTATGGTTTTCCTACCAAATATACCAACGTCATAAAATCTTTCTACAAAGAGACACGTTGCTGCGTAAGAACAGAAACAGGCAACTCTGACTGGTTCTCAGTCGAAACAGGAGTGAAACAGGGTTGTGTCTTATCACCGATGCTTTTTGGAATAGCTATCGATTGGGTCATGCGCAAATGCACAAGCAACACAAATATGGGTATTCATTGGGTTGACAAAATTCTAGAAGACCTGGACTTTGCCGACGACATAGTGCTTTTGAGTTCAGCACATCCGGATGCTCAAGAGAAAATAAACCACCTCCAAAATGTTTCAGGGCAAATTGGTCTCCAAATTAACACCACAAAAACAAAGACTATTGATCTTACCAACAGTTCAGATGAGACCAAATTGAACAGCTACGTTCTTGAAAAAGTCAACAGCTTCACATACCTAGGAAGCAAAATGACATCCACAGGGGACTCAACACCAGAATATCAACTAGAATCGCACTGGCATCTAGTGCCTTCAACAAACTGTCAAACATCTGGAAGTCAAAGACACTCAGCAAACACACAAAACTTAAAATCTTCAACTCTTGTGTGATTCCAGTGTTAACGTATGGATGTGAAAGTTGGAAATCAACGGTAGCTTTAGATAAAAAATTAGACAATTTTGAGAACAAATGTCTTAGAAGACTTCTAAACATCCACTGGACAGACTTCAGAACCAATTCGCAAATAAGACAAGAGACTAAGCAAGATACAGTATCCAATTTCATAAGAAGACGCCGTTGGAACTACATCGGCCATGTACTCAGAATGGACAAGTCAAGACTCCCCTACCAAGCCCTCATATGGTCATCAGTAGGGAAAAGAAAACGGGGAAGACCAAGAGAGACCCTGCGTAGAACCATCATTAGAGAAGGCTCATTCAATGGCCAAGTAAATATCCAAGATCTACAACAGGTAGCAGCGAACCGCCAAGCATGGAGAGACAGGACTTCTGCCCTATGCGCCGCCTTAGGCTCAAGAGGAAAGACTAACTAACTAACTAACTATATATATTATAACTGATATAATTAAACAATACTATATATATATATATATATATATATATATAACTGATATCATTAACAATACTATATATATATATTATATATATATATATATATATATATATATAACTGATATCATTAAACAATACTTATTATATATATAATCTATATATATATATATATATATAACTGATATCATTAAACAATACTATATATATATATATATATATAACTGATATCATTAAACAATACTATATATATTATATATAACTGATATCATTAAACCATACTATATATATATATATATATATATTATATATAATATAACTGATATCATTAAACAATACTATATATATATATATATATATATATAACTGATATCATTAAACAATACTATATATATATATATATATATATATAGTAGATATAATATATATATATATATATATATATACTGATATCATTAAACAATACTATATATATATATAACTGATATCATTAAACAATACTATATATATATATATATATAACTGATATCATTAAACAATACTATATATATATATATATATAACTGATATCATTAAACAATACTATATGATATATATATATATATATATATATATAACTGATATCATTAAACAATACTATATATATATATATATATAACTGATATCATTAAACAATACTATATATATATATATATAACTGATATCATTAAACAATACTATATATATACATATATATAACTGATATCATTAAACAATACTATATATATACATATATATAACTGATATCATTAACAATACTATATATATATATATATATATATATATATATATATATATATATATATATATATATATATATAACTGATATCATTAAACAATACTATATATATACATATATATAACTGATATCATTAAACAATACTATATATATGGCTTATTGTCAACAACAAAATACATGTAAATTGGAGAAAGTGAACTCACGGATCGCAGCCATCGTGGGCCCTATTTATGCGTACGCCCCGGAAGTACATATTAGCAACAATGCAGGCAAGAACCGTAGATAGAGTGATCATGATTAGACTCAGACAGAAATACGCCCCTGTAATAAACACACGAACACATCATAAGATTAATCAGAAATAAAGACATAACTACTGGAATACACTCAGATACATTGCGAGGAGAATTATTACTCACTCCTTGGTACCTTTCTGTGTCATCAACGAACTGACGTTTTTCCTCAGAAAATACGAGGGGGATTCAAATTAAACCTGAAATGTTTTGTTGTTTGTTTGTTATGAATATATTCTGAAATAGTAAAGAAACAAATATATCATGTTACGATGTTGTCACTATTGTGTTCACTGCTAGTCCTTCAGAGACGATAAAGTGCTCGGATCCCTGTTGAACAGAATCTCTTCGTCACGTGGGAACAACTCAGCACCAAAA
>JACEFZ010000493.1:0-37204 GCA_014155875.1 Cepaea nemoralis | reverse complement strand
AATAATTGTTTTTGGATACAAGTGTATGGGATAATTGTTGATAAAATTTTTGGGAAAATTGTTTTTTGGTTTGTTAACTTTTTTTGGAAAAAGGAGGGGATTTTTGATAAAATTTGGGTAATTGTTGTCAAGGTTTTTTTGGTTTTCAACCCGGGGGGGAGGGTTTATTTTTTGGGTTTTGGTGGGGGTTTTTCTACTCAAGATCTGCGCGGGTGCTACGGAGTTCGTGCATCGAGCGAAGCCATCCTTGAGTGAATTTTCAGCAGCGTGTGTGGTTATCAGCAGTCTGTGTTTACGTTTTTTCAACATGGCGGAAGAACGTGTTTTTTCCGAGCGGTCAGCAGTCAACATAACGAAGCGGCGTGGTAGCCGCGCAGGGACAAAGAAGCAAGGTAAGTTGGTTTGAGGCGTTTTAGACTCAAGTGTCACCGTCTAGGACTCAGGAATATCCGTATTCTATATTGGAACTGTGCCAGTGTAAAACAACGGGGCTCTATTTTAGAAACCCTAGTTTACAGGAACGACATTGTAGCACTCCAGGAGACGAGACTGGGCGATCAGCTACTCCGAATTGCCGGCTTCAAATGTTTCTACAACAGACGACATCTGGGAACGGCGATTCTCGTTCGCGACAGCATGGTGGCGTCAGAGCTAGACATGTCCAGTTGGGACAGTGACGATATACAAATACAGGCGTTGAGAGTTCATTCCAGTATACCATTCGTGTTGGTTAATGTTTATGCCCGCAATGCGAGTATGGACGCCCAGAAGTGGCAGTGCTTAAGTGGCATATTAGGCCACGAGAGAAATGTTATTTTCTGTGGTGACTTCAACGCTAAAGGCAGAGCATAGGGGAAACACTTCCTCCAATACACAAGGGGAGGCGCTCGAGACTGCACTGGAAACCATCGACCTGGTTTGTATTAACAGTGGCTGTGTCACCAGGACAGCAAGCCGTCCAGGCGATGAGGACAGTGCTATTGATCTGGCGCTAGTTTCACCTTCACTCACTACAGTGTGTAGATGGGGTGTCCTAGGACACCATGGCAGCGACCACCACCCGTGCAGCATATTGGTGGAGAAAGGCAGAACCAGGCAGCACAAGCTAAAGGTAAAGACGTTCCAGTATGACAGTACAGGGCAAGATGTGGTGAGTAAAATAAGACGTGACAAGCGCAGAACGTTTCAGGGCAGGAAAAAAAGCTGGGAGCAGCCACCGTGGTGGAGTTTCGAGGTGGAGAAGGCTTGGGTGGATAAGCGTAGTGCTGTAAGGAGATGGCAAAATGCCAAGAAGAACAGAGCTGGTCATCCTAGTCCCTGCTTGCACTTAGAAAGAGAGATGCACACAAAAGTAAGCTATTTCAAAAAACTGGTCAAGGTGGTTAAAAGCGAAAAATGGGCAGAGGTGTGTCAAAGAGTAAGCACAGACAAGTCACTGAAATTGTTCTGGCGACTACATAAAAGCATGAGTGGTGTAGTCAAGAATAAGAGCATTTCTGACTTCCAAGGTGCTGACCTCACCTGGCAGAGGACTGACGAGGACAAGGCAAAGCCCTCTTTGAAACGCTACCTTGAGCAGAGCAACCAGACAGACATGGGAGGACGAAATCTGGCCAAGGAGGTCACCTCAGACAGATGCAAGGCCCAGAACACTTCGGATGAAGACACAGTGACAGTGAAAGAAATCAAGGCTATGCTTCGACGATCAAAAAACAGTGCTCCAGGTCCTGATGGCATAAGATACGACGACATAAATAGGTGTACCGACAATGAGCTAGAGAAACTAGCAGAACATGTACAACAACAGTATAGGGAGTGCTAGCATCAAGGAGGAATGGTTACACAGCTATCTGATTCCCTTGCCGAAGCCTGACAAAGACCACAAAAAAATTCAGGGATATCGAATTATAACCATGCAGAATACAATAGGCAAGCTGCTGGAGAAGGTAATTGCCAGGAAAATATCAAGCCAACTAGAGAGGCAAGGTGTTTTCCCACCTACCCTGGGTGGGTACCGTCCAAAAAGAGAAACCTGGACCAATGCAGCAGTCTTTGCCCATGATGTCTATGAAGGTTTCCACTCAGGCACTGAAACCGTTGCTGCAGCGATTGATCTTGAGGACGCATACAACAGAGTACCTACTGGATTTTTTAATGTTTCAGCTTCTTGAACTAAACGTAAGTCCATTCCTCCTTAGTTGGATCGCTGCAGCCCTCTACCAACGGAAAGTAGTTTTTAGATGTGGCAGTTGGACTTCGGAACCAACAACAATATATCCTGGCCTACCACAGGGATCACCATTATCTCCGGTACTGTTCAACGCCTACACAGTGAGAATCACCAGTGAGCAGATCACTGGACCTGGCAGGACATTGTCGTATGCCGATGATGTTTTAGTGTATCGTCAGGGTAAGGATAGAGAGGAGGTTGCTGTGGAACTACAAACCGAACTCAATCGCATAAGTACTTGGTGTGATGAAGCTGGGGCAATGGTCAACCCAACAAAGGCAACAGTGACTTGGTTCTCGTTGAATAATCATATTGTCAACAATCCAACACCAACTGTAATGCTGTGTTCAGAGACGGTGGAAAGAACGCAGGCAATGAATTACCTGGGGATACGGTTTGATCGAAGCCTTGCTTATAATGTGCACATAGACCAGGTGATAACAAAGGCCAAGCGGGGTTTGGCAGCGATGC
This sequence comes from Cepaea nemoralis, assembly GCA_014155875.1. Lineage (NCBI taxonomy): Eukaryota > Metazoa > Mollusca > Gastropoda > Stylommatophora > Helicidae > Cepaea > Cepaea nemoralis. The sequence goes on along the minus strand of JACEFZ010000493.1, from coordinate 34,503 downwards.
GGGTGATGGCGGCAGCAAACTGTGAGCAGCGCCATCTATGTCTTCTGTACGAGGGGCTGGTCATGTCTGTTTTGGAGTATGCAATGGCAATCCTGACTCTCAGCCATAAGCAGATAGAAAGGATGGAAAGGATACAGAATGAAGCTATGCGCATTATTCTTGGATGTACAAGAGATACAGCATGCAGGGCGATGCGCTACCTTCTTGATTTTCCAACCATTGAAGAGAGAGTACAAGTTTGCAGGGCACGCGCCTACCTCAGAATTAACGCAAACACACAACATCCACTGCATAGTGAAATTAGGAAGGTGAAGGGCAGCAGGTTAAAAAGAGGACGGTCGTGGATGGGTCAAGCCGAAGACATTCTTCAACAGGTGTGTTCACTTGAGGACTTAGAACCTGGCGAGGAGTGGGTGCAAGTGCCAACAGACTTCTGCACATCCTTTTCAGTTTGCATCCAACTAGATAGAAAATGCAGACAAGAAAATCCGGCTGCTGTGGAGGCTGAAGTACAAGCGTTGATTTTCGAGAATTCGCTAGACGGTGACGCGGTCATCTACACAGATGGGTCGGTCGTCCGACATGTGAGAAGCTCATGGGCCTTTACAGCTCGGGCCGGAGGGAGAATTGTGAAGGAGGACTCTGGTGCTTTCACTGAAACCACAAGTAGCCTGACCATGGAAGTCATGGCAGTAAGTAAAGCAATAACATGGCTCGAGACACAGACATTCACTAGGGCTTGTTTCCTTAGCGACTCAATGAACATGATCAAGAGGATAGAGGAGGGGTCGATCCGAAGAGAATGGTTGCTGCCTCTGAAGCGGTCTCGGCTGGCAAAGATTAGTTTCATCTTCGTGCCAGGTCATGCGGGAGTACAAGGAAATGAGCGGGCTGACAAGCTCGCAGGTGAGGCTACTGTGGAGGGCGGACGCGCCATGGACCAGGCTGACATTCTGAATGCTCTACGAGAAGTGAGACTTTTGCGAGAACCAAGTGATGACTGTGAATCTACAACAATGGCCAGACTGCGGGAGCAGCAAATTAAAAGAGGGGTGGCCAAACAAGAACACTACGCAGGAAGCCAAAGAAGATTGATAAACCAACACAGAACTGGCGTCGTTAGCCGCTACACACTGCGGGATTTGCTGAGGAGGGGATCCGAGCACTTATGGACTGAATGGTTCGATGTGCAACGAGGATGATCTGTCGACCAACTAACTAACTAACTAACAAGTGTATGGGATAATTGTTGATACAAGTGTATGGGATAATTGTTGATACAAGTGTATGGGATAATTGTTGATACAAGTTTATGGGATAATTGTTGGTACACGTGTATGAGATAATTGTTGGTATAAGTGTATAGGATAATTGTTGATACAAGTGTATGGGATAATTGTTGATACAAGTGTATGGGATAATTGTTGATACAAGTGTATAAGATAATTGTTGATACAAGTGTATGGGATAATTGTTGATACAAGTGTATGGGATAATTGTTGGTGCACGTGTATGAGATAATTGTTGATACAAGTTTATGGGATAATTACTGTTACAAGTGTATGGAATAATTGTTTGATAAACGTGTAAGAATGGTAATTCGTTTATACAAGTGTATGAAGGATAATTGTTGATACAAATGTATGGGATAATTGCTGATACAAGTTTATGGGATAATTATTGATACGAGTGTATGAAGGATAATTGTTGATACAACTGTATGGGATCATTGTTGTAACAAGTGTATGGGATAATTCTTTGATAAAAGTGTATGAAGGATAAAGTGTGGGATCTAAATCTAGCATATGGGGCTAAACCCAGATGGACCTCTCGACACTCGGTGGGCAATGTGGTTATGGTCACACCATCCACCCTAACTCCTCCAGACCTGGCATCCTTGTCAAGCTGATCATTGTCAATTCTGTTTGACGTGTCGTTTTGTCTGCGGATATTATTTTTGCTTCCTTGTTAAGTTCAGAAAAAAGAGTGTATTCTTAATTGTGTCTCTTGACAGACAAGAATAACGTTTCTAATCCATGCCACTATTAGAGAGAATAAACCTCTCATCTGCATGTCTAAGTTCTGGAATTCGATGTACACTGATTATGAATGTATCCAAATTGTCAATGGCCTTAACATTTATCACGCGACACATTACAATTTCTTCATAGGTATTGAATAGGTACGGGGAGAGATTGCAGTCCCACACTACTCCCATTTTTACTTAAAACCAGTTGGATGCTTCACAGACTTATCTAACAGCTGCTTGCGTATAGGATAGTTGTATCATAAGTAGTAATGCATGTTGTAAATCCCTCGGAATGTGGCATATTTTGTGGTATGAAATGTGTCATAAAATGTGGTATGACGCGTGGTATGACGATGCCGTGTGGTATGAAGATTCATACCACCCGGTCGAATATTCTTCGTGTTTTTCCTATATGTTTTTTGATTGTCTGTGGGTTAAAAAAGAATTTAAATGGCCTGTAAATTATGCAATGTAGTTGGTGATATTAATCATGTGTAACAAAGGAAAAGGTTGAACTAGGTGGGTAGGGTCAGTAAAGATGAGTTCGATAACGGCGGCGGCAGGTTTGCTAATTGATTCAGAATATGTCAGCCGGTGTAATGAATTAATTACTTCCCGTTTTGTATAGACGCTTGCATAATCGATAGGTGTGGGCAGGCTGTTACGGGTTGATGTATTTGTATCTTTGGTAAGATCGGCGAACAACTGTCAGCAAAAAGTCGATATTGCCGGCAGTTGAATATCAGTGTCGGGGTCGAGGGAGGTCGCTGGTGCCATCTGTTTTTAATCAAGGGCGATGTCTGAATAAAATAATAAGCGCAAAGAATGAAGTGTGGGGTGGGTTGGTAAGTGGCGAAAGATGGCGGGGGTGCGTAGTTGGTCATAGTGGGATATCACCAATGTGTAACTGGGGGTTCTAGTTACTGCCATTACGCTTGACAGGTTCGAATCTCACTGTGTGGTTGGTATGTGCGGGGTGGTGGTCGAGTATGTAACGGAGCTAGGTTATATCATTGGTGGTTCGAATCACGCTGCAGGGCGATAAGGGTGTCCACCCTAGGCGGAGTTTTCTAAGAGTATATTAAGACGTAAATGTATAACAAGGATGTCTAGTTGCCGCCATAGCGCTAGACAGGTTCGAGTCCTACTGTTTGGTGGGATAGTGTGGCAGTGGCCGAGTATTTAACTGAGCTAGGTGGTGTCACTGACGGATCGAATAACGCCCATGGTCGCTAACTATACCCAACATAGGCGCCAGAGAAGCGAATCACGATGTGTCGCTTTGCATTCTCCTCAGAAACGTCAGTTCCACAGCCAGCAGATTCAGCGGGACTGCTCATTGTCTTCACATCCATACACAAGAACAGGCTCTATGTATCCCCTCAACACTCTTTTTCTCGTTTCAATTGACATCTTTTTATTGGTCAGAATGTTTTTCATCTTGCTAAAGGCTACTTTCGCCATGGCGGCTCTTGTTCTAATCTCAGCAAGGCATCTCCCATCAGTTGTTATGAATGTTCCGAGATACTTGTATCTATCTACTCAATTGTTTCAGAATATTCCCATTTACATGTATATTACATCGTGGTATTTCGTTCTTCATAGTGACAATCATAACCCGTGTCGTTTTATAATTTAATTCTAACCCTAGTTGTTCACCGGGTGCAACAACCGCCTCTACTAAATATTGCAGATCCTGCGCAGTGTCTGTTGATTACATAAATTATATGAAGGCAGTTCACAAGTTAAATTAGATGAAGACATTTTATTACAGAAATTAAATGAAGACATTTGACTAGAAATATTTAATAAAACGACGAAAAAACGGAGATCTACCGGCGTGAGAAAAGCTTATAAGTATGTTAATGTCAGTTCCTGTGAACATATTTAGCAGAAGCATTCGGCATAGTATATGCATATTTAGCTTTAAGGTGAAATCAATACTGCTGTACCGATCGGAAACAAGAAAAACGAATAAAACAACTACTAATAAACAACAAACATTCATTAACGGGTGCCCACGTAGTTCATCCTTCGCGTTCATGTCTCATTCAACAATTAGTATAATGTCTGAAGTCAAATTTGCGGCTTCAAAATAGGTGTTCATAGCATATTTATATATGAAGATATATATTCAAGGTGATTTTAAAGGACAAATTTCCTCATGTCACACGCTGCAAAAGACATATTTCGCTCAAACTTAAACATTAAGAGTGGAAAAGAGTATGTTGTAGATACTGTTTTTTTCCTTTGTTTCTAGTGGGACTTGGTAATTTGTTGTTCTATCTGGGCATGGTATGTATATTTTCAACATATCTTCACTGATGTTTTTCATCTTGTCTGCTCATTGCGCCCGCTTCAAAGTCTTACAAAAGTACAGGTTCTATGAAAGACAGAGACACTTTGCGGTTATTGTTAACCAAAAGGACAAATGAGAAGTCGGTTAATATGTAAGTATTTGTAAATAAATATACACAGGGCTGGCTGGTATATAATGATAACAAACGTAGCTAGTTTTAGAAAACGAAATAGACGTGCTACCATAATAATATCCACACAGAATTGGTGTTACAGATTTCGCCTACTCCTCACCAAAATCAGACACTGAAGAAGGGTAATGACCTTTTTACAGTTGCGAAGTGCCGTATTAGAAGCCCAAATATTAACCTCAAGGCGCGGGTTAATCCAAATCTAGTGAGTGTCTTCATTCTGATCTATAGTTGTTTACCGTGCCTCCCACGCAAACAGAGGTGGAATAGTGACTATGTGTAGCTTAACTGTGGTGGCACCATCTGGAGATATTAATCAGATACTTGGTACCCAGTGAAGATGACAGATAACTGATGCGGGATAGGTCGCGTGGCCCTCAACAAAACATACAATAAAATAACGGTGAAATGAAATGTGGCGTCTCCGCGAAGCATTATTTTAGAAACCAAAGATTACAATCGATCTGAGAGGGTAACAATAGACAGGTTAATCCTACCAGAAAGAGGTGTCTTATACAATGGGTACCAACGACAGACAGCTGGCCAAAAAGAACAATACGGGTCTAGAGGGAACCATAGATCATATGGAGGTAACAGCTGCGATTCCGACGTGGTTGTGTGGCGGAAATATTGGTGTTTTTAATTAGCTGTGATGGAGTTTACATCTCCGATCAACAGGTTTTGAGAGGTCTAAATAGGCAGTAGTTTAAAGAATTCAAGTATATTATTACAAGTTAAATTACATAATAAAATAAATACAGTGATGTGTATAAAATTATAAAAAAACGAAAAAGTAAAAAACACCAGTGTTACATTAGCAAATAAGTGAAAAACACAACGGTATGAATACATCGGTGTATTAGTTACATACAAATGGCACATACAACATGCCCTCATGTCAGCGTGACCGCTATCTGTTATATATTGCGACCAAAATACACCGATCGCCTCTCACGTCAGCGTAACAGACTAACACTTAAACCAAGCGCCCGATATCTGTTCTATATTGTTGCCAACAATTATGTGCATGCCGCCATCTTTCGACGTGAGTTTGATTGATGAAGCCTGTCAGGAAACAACCATAGATACATAATAAAAGTGTCGTGAGAATACAAATCCAAGCGTATTGACTCTCGGTGTTTCGTTATTCACGTAACGTTTCCTGTTTCCTGCTCCAGTCTATTGTTGTAAAATCTTACCAAAGCGGACACTGTGAACCAAATCTACACGAATGAAGTAGGATAGATGCGGTTGTCATATGTGTCTTATAGGGCTTGGTCATTGGTTTTTTTAAAACTTATCGATGGAAGAGAAGGACCCTTACACTACAAACAGAATAAACATTTACATTAATAATACCCATAACAAACACATGACCATCTACACTGGCTGTGACAAAAGCGACAGTCTGCTTAGAGAAAACAGCGAATTTTCAACGAAAACATAGTCTGTGTGTTATCTCCTTGGAAACGTAAATCTGGTTATATTTTAAATCACCCTATGCATTCATGTCCCCCATGAAAACTAATGTAATGTCTGAAGAAGTCAAATTTTGAGGCGTCAAAATATGTTTTCGTAGTATATGTATATATGAATATATATATATACATGTGTTTTCTAACAACAAATGTTCGCATGTCGCGCTTTACATCCATACACAAGTATAGGTTCTATGAACGACACAACACCTACAAGTTACTAAGATTGGCACTGGGTTACCAACAACATTTGCGTCTAGAGTCAATACAACAGGACAAGACAATGCTTTTTTCGGCCTCTGATTGAGAACAACAGATATAAACGTAATTATGCACTTACCTCTTTACCACAGTACCGAGAAAGTTAAAAATATCATTTTAAATACGCTGACGACCATAGTAACACAACCACTTAATTCTGCTTGCTCACTTTGTGTATTACCCACACCTACTATAGATTGCAGAAAATACTCATTGTCTACAACCAAGCTGAAAAATATCGGTAAAAATTATAAATGCCTCGTCCGATTTCATAAAAAGAAGGAAATAATGTTAGCCAAATGTGAAAATATCGGTCAAACTTATAAATGTCTCATCAAAACTTATAAAAAATAGGAAAATGTGTTAACCTAATGAGAAAAATATTGACCCTGTAAAGAAATATTTACAACAAAATTATAAAAATTAGGAACATTTGTTAACCTAATGAGAAAAAATATCGACCAAAGAGAGCAATATTTCATCTAATCTTATAAAAAGTAGGAACATTTGTCAGCCGAAATGGGGAAAAGGTCGGTCAAATACATAAATATCTCAACAAATTATAAAACGTAGGAAAAAATAGTGGTCAAAGACAGAAATATCTCATCCGAACTTATAACAAGTAAGAAAATATACTAGTAAAATCAAGAAACATGTCGGCCGAAGTAATACAATAGGCAGAACGAGGGAAAAACTTATAAATATTTCATTCAAACTTATAAAGACTTTGATAAAATGTTATCCAAATCAAATAACAGGCTGACCAAACTTAATTAGCTCATCCAACCTTATAAATAGTAGGACAATTTGTTAGCCAAATAGGCAAAATATTGGTCAGATACACAAATATCTCAATCAATTTTATAAAAAGTAAGAGAAAAGGCTAGTCAAACTAATAAAAATGGTGGCCAAATACATAAATATCTCAACGAAAATTATAAAAAGTAGGACAATTGTAAGTCAAATGTAAAAAATATGGGGCAAATAGGAAATCATATTAACCAAATGGGAAAAATATCGATCAAACTTATAAATAACGCGTCCAAACTTATAAAAAGTAGGAAAATGTGTTAGCCGAATGGTGAAAATATTGCTCAAATTAAGAATCATGTCGACCGAAGTAGGAAAATACGTGATTCAATGTATAAAAACGTTGGGTAAATACAGAAATATGTCGACCAAACTGATAAAAATCTCCGCCAAACTTATGAAATGTAGGAACATTTGTTAACCAAAAGGGGAAAATATCGGCCAAATACAGAAATAGCTCCACCAAGCTTATGAAAAGTAGGAACATTTGTTAACCAAATGGAAAAAATAAAAAAAATATTGGCCATGTAAAGAAATAGCGCATCCAAATTGACAAAATATAGGAAACTTTATTAGCCAAAGGTGAAATCTATTGACCAAGTAAATAATTCCTCGTCCAACCCCATAAAAGGTAGGAAAATTTCTTACCCAAATGTGAAAAAGATCCGACAAACTTATAAATGTCTCATCCACACTTATAAAAAGTAGGAAAACAATACTAGCCAAATCAACTAAAAGGCTGACCAAACTTATAAATATATCATCTAAACTGACCAAAGTAATAAAAATATTGGGTAAATATAGAAATATGTCGACCAAACTTTTACAAATCTCCGGTAAATTTATGAAAAATAGGAAATTTTGTTAACTAAATGTGAAAAAATATCGACCAAACATATAAAAAGCTCTGCCAAACTTATGAAAAGTAGGAAACTTTGTTAACCCACACGAAGACAATTATTAACCAAAGATAGAAAAATATCGACCTAAATAGGAAAATTTGTTAGCCAAAGGGGAAAAATATTGGCCAAGTAAACACATATTTCAACCAAACTTATAAATATGTCATCCAAATTTACAACAGCAACAAACAAACAAAAAAAAAAAAAAAAAGGAAAATTTGTCGACCAAGTAAGAAAATATATTACCAAAACTGGAAAAGATACTAATCAAAGTGAGAAAAATACCATCCAAACTAAGAAATATGTATGGTAAGGTAAGAAAAAAGTTGGCCAAAGTAATAAATACGCTAGCCAAAGGAAAAAATATTAACCATAAGGAGAAAAAATTAAGCAAACTAAGAAATTTGCTTTCACAACTTGTCGAATTGCCCTACCAACTACCCCGTTTGCTTTCACAACTTATCAAATTGACCAATTAACCACACAAATTCCCCACTGACTCTCACAATTTTACCACTTGCCATTACAACGTGTCGACTCCCGCTCACAATTTACCCAAAGGGGTTTACTATAGGTATTATATATCCACAATCAAGCGCTCTCACACTCACAAGAATAACGAAATACTGGGATTTATGCCTGTTTTTAATCAATTTCTTTGTTTGCAGTCAAATCATAGAAATTCCGCCAACGACCTTGGTGTTGAAATATCCAAGGACTTAGTTTATCAGCCATGTATGCGCCTACAGATTTAGCGAAGTCCTCTTCCAGGTCTTGGACATTCACATCGGCGTTGTAAGAATTATCAACCAGATGCTTACCCAGACGCATGCCAAAGGTAAAAAGCATAATTATTCTCCCATAGTTGATGACGTTATCACCAAAGAATTCATCACTGACTAAAACAAAGACTTGGAAAACATGTTCGGGCTTGATACTGTCTTCTAGTCTCGTGAACAACACAGATTGTTGTTTGGCTATTTGACCGACTAAACCAGACAACGTCGAGTTATTTGCCTTTTTGGAATTGTAGGAACTAATAATAGTCAGCGCCATATTCACTATCTCGCTATGAACTTGTTTCAAGTCAATCGTTGCTTGTGTCATTATTATACTGATAGCTAATGTTCATCAAAAGATGTCTAGCAGTCAAACTGCTGATCCACTATTGTGAAACGGTGCAAAGTGGTCAAAATGGGATAATAACATAATATTTGTATAAAGAGATGGAATCGTCTCTTCTGGTTGGTCAAATTACCCAACCTACTGGAGATAAAACGGTTGTCACCGAAACCACTAGACGCGTGTTTTAGACAAGGGATGTGATTATCGATCAGTATGGTCACTGGTAATTAAAATTTAAAAAGTAAAGTTCGACAAGAACATCCCTTGTCTAAAACACGCGTCTAGTGGTTTCGGTGACAACCGTTTTATCTCCAGTAGGTTGGGTAATTTGACCAACCAGAAGAGACGATTCCATCTCTTTATACAAATATTATGTTATTATCCATTTTGACCACTTTTGCACCGTTTCACAATAGTGGATCAGCAGTTTGACTGCTAGACATCTTTTGATGAACATTAGCTATCAGTATAATAATGACACAAGCAACGATTGACTTGAAACAAGTTCATAGCGAGATAGTGAATATGGCGCTGACTATTATTAGTTCCTACAATTCCAAAAAGGCAAATAACTCGACGTTGTCTGGTTTAGTCGGTCAAATAGCCAAACAACAATCTGTGTTGTTCACGAGACTAGAAGACAGTATCAAGCCCGAACATGTTTTCCAAGTCTTTGTTTTAGTCAGTGATGAATTCTTTGGTGATAACGTCATCAACTATGGGAGAATAATTATGCTTTTTACCTTTGGCATGCGTCTGGGTAAGCATCTGGTTGATAATTCTTACAACGCCGATGTGAATGTCCAAGACCTGGAAGAGGACTTCGCTAAATCTGTAGGCGCATACATGGCTGATAAACTAAGTCCTTGGATATTTCAACACCAAGGTCGGTTGGCGGAATTTCTATGCTTTGACTGCAAACAAAGAAATTGATTAAAAACAGGCATAAATCCCAGTATTTCGTTATTCTTGTGAGTGTGAGAGCGCTTGATTGTGGATATATAATACCTATAGTAAACCCCTTTGGGTAAATTGTGAGCGGGAGTCGACACGTTGTAATGGCAAGTGGTAAAATTGTGAGAGTCAGTGGGGAATTTGTGTGGTTAATTGGTCAATTTGATAAGTTGTGAAAGCAAACGGGGTAGTTGGTAGGGCAATTCGACAAGTTGTGAAAGCAAATTTCTTAGTTTGCTATAATTTTTTCTCCTTATGGTTAATATTTTTTCCTTTGGCTAGCGTATTTATTACTTTGGCCAACTTTTTTCTTACCTTACCATACATATTTCTTAGTTTGGATTGGTATTTTTCTCACTTTGATTAGTATCTTTTCCAGTTTTGGTAATATATTTTCTTACTTGGTCGACAAATTTTCCTTTTATTTTTTTTTGTTGTTTGTTGTTGTGCTGTTGTAAATTTGGATGACATATTTATAAGTTTGGTTGAAATATGTGTTTACTTGGCCAATATTTTTCCCATTTGGCTAACAATTTTCCTATTTAGGTCGATATTTTTCTATCTTTGGTTAATAATTGTCTTCGTGTGGGTTAACAAAGTTTCCTACTTTTCATAAGTTTGGCAGAGCTTTTTATAAGTTTGGTCGATATTTTTTCACATTTAGTTAACAAAATTTCCTATTTTTCATAAATTTACCGGAGATTTGTAAAAGTTTGGTCGACATATTTCTATATTTACCCAATATTTTTATTACTTTGGTCAGTTTAGGATGATATATTTATAAGTTTGGTCAGCCTTTTAGTTGATTTGGCTAGTATTGTTTTCCTACTTTTTATAAGTTTTGGATGAGACATTTATAAGTTTGTCGAATCATTTTCACATTTGGGTAAGAAATTTTCCTACCTTTTATGGGGTTGGACGAGGAATTTATTTACTTGGTCAATAGATTTCACCTTTGGCTAATAAAGTTTCCTATATTTTGTCAATTTGGATGCGCTATTTCTTTACATGGCCAATATTTTTTTTATTTTTTGCATTTGGTTAACAAATGTTCCTACTTTTCATAAGCTTGGTGGAGCTATTTCTGTATTTGGCCGATATTTTCCCCTTTTGGTTAACAAATGTTCCTACATTTCATAAGTTTGGCGGAGATTTTTATCAGTTTGGTCGACATATTTCTGTATTTACCCAACGTTTTTATACATTGAATCACGTATTTTCCTACTTCGGTCGACATGATTCTTAATTTGAGCAATATTTTCACCATTCGGCTAACACATTTTCCTACTTTTTATAAGTTTGGACGCGTTATTTATAAGTTTGATCGATATTTTTCCCATTTGGTTAATATGATTTCCTATTTGCCCCATATTTTTTACATTTGACTTACAATTGTCCTACTTTTATAATTTTCGTTGAGATATTTATGTATTTGGCCACCATTTTTATTAGTTTGACTAGCCTTTTCTCCTACTTTTTATAAAATTGATTGAGATATTTGTGTATCTGACCAATATTTTGCCTATTTGGCTAACAAATTGTCCTACTATTTATAAGGTTGGATGAGCTAATTAAGTTTGGTCAGCCTGTTATTTGATTTGGATAACATTTTATCATAGTCTTTATAAGTTTGAATGAAATATTTATAAGTTTTTCCCTCGTTCTGCCTATTGTATTACTTCGGCCGACATGTTTCTTGATTTTACTAGTATATTTTCTTACTTGTTATAAGTTCGGATGAGATATTTCTGTCTTTGACCACTATTTTTTCCTACGTTTTATAATTTGTTGAGATATTTATGTATTTGACCGACCTTTTCCCCATTTCGGCTGACAAATGTTCCTACTTTTTATAAGATTAGATGAAATATTGCTCTCTTTGGTCGATATTTTTTCTCATTAGGTTAACAAATGTTCCTAATTTTTATAATTTTGTTGTAAATATTTCTTTACAGGGTCAATATTTTTCTCATTAGGTTAACACATTTTCCTATTTTTTATAAGTTTTGATGAGACATTTATAAGTTTGACCGATATTTTCACATTTGGCTAACATTATTTCCTTCTTTTTATGAAATCGGACGAGGCATTTATAATTTTTACCGATATTTTTCAGCTTGGTTGTAGGACAATGAGTATTTTCTGCAATCTATAGTAGGTGTGGGTAATACACAAAGTGAGCAAGCAGAATTAAGTGGTTGTGTTACTATGGTCCGTCAGCGTATTTAAAATGATATTTTTAACTTTCTCGGTACTGTGGTAAAGAGGTAAGTGCCATAATTACGTTTATATCTGTTGTTCTCAATCAGAGGCCGAAAAAAGCATTGTCTTGTCCTGTTGTATTGACTCTAGACGCAAATGTTGTTGGTAACCCAGTGCCAATCTTAGTAACTTGTAGGTGTTGTGTCGTTCATAGAACCTATACTTGTGTATGGATGTAAAGCGCGACATGCGGACATTTGTTGTTAGAAAACACATGTATATATATTCATATATACATATACTACGAAAACATATTTTGACGCCTCAAAATTTGACTTCTTCAGACATTACATTAGTTTTCATGGGGGACATGAATGCATAGGGTGATTTAAATATAACCAGATTTACGTTTCCAAGGAGATAACACACAGACTATGTTTTCGTTGAAAATTCGCTGTTTTCTCTAAGCAGACTGTCGCTTTTGTCACAGCCAGTGTAGATGGTCATGTGTTTGTTATGGGTATTATTAATGTAAATGTTTATTCTGTTTGTAGTGTAAGGGTCCTTCTCTTCCATCGATAAGTTTTAAAAAACCAATGACCAAGCCTTATAAGACACATATGACAACCACATCTATCCTACTTCATTCGTGTAGATTTGGTCCACAGTGTCCGCTTTGGTAAGATTTTACAACAATAGACTGGAGCAGGAAACAGGAAACGTTACGTGAATAACGAAACACCGAGAGTCAATACGCTTGGATTTGTATTCTCACGACACTTTTATTATGTATCTATGGTTGTTTCCTGACAGGCTTCATCAATCAAACTCACGTCGAAAGATGGCGGCATGCACATAATTGTTGGCAACAATATAGAACAGATATCGGGCGCTTGGTTTAAGTGTTAGTCTGTTACGCTGACGTGAGAGGCGATCGGTGTATTTTGGTCGCAATATATAACAGATAGCGGTCACGCTGACATGAGGGCATGTTGTATGTGCCATTTGTATGTAACTAATACACCGATGTATTCATACCGTTGTGTTTTTCACTATTTTGCTAATGTAACACTGGTGTTTTTTACTTTTTCGTTTTTTTTATAATTTTATACACATCACTGTATTTATTTTATTATGTAATTTAACTTGTAATAATATACTTGAATTCTTTAAACTACTGCCTATTTAGACCTCTCAAAACCTGTTGATCGGAGATGTAAACTCCATCACAGCTAATTAAAAACACCAATATTTCCGCCACACAACCCCGTCGGAATCGCAGCTGTTACCGCCCATATGATCTATGGTTCCCTCTAGACCCGTATTGTTCTTTTTGGCCAGCTGTCTGTCGTTGGTACCCATTGTATAAGACACCTCTTTCTGGTAGGATTAACCTGTCTATTGTTACCCTCTCAGATCGATTGTAATCTTTGGTTTCTAAAATAATGCTTCGCGGAGACGCCACATTTCATTTCACCGTTATTTTATTGTATGTTTTGTTGAGGGCCACGCGACCTATCCCGCATCAGTTATCTGTCATCTTCACTGGGTACCAAGTATCTGATTAATATCTCCAGATGGTGCCACCACAGTTAAGCTACACATAGTCACTATTCCACCTCTGTTTGCGTGGGAGGCACGGTAAACAACTATAGATCAGAAATGAAGACACTCACTAGATTTGGATTAACCTGCGCCTTGAGGTTAATATTTGGGCTTCTAATACGGCACTTCGCAACTGTAAAAAAGGTCATTACCCTTCTTCAGTGTCTGATTTTGGTGAGGAGTAGGCGAAATCTGTAACACCAATTCTGTGTGGATATTATTATGGTAGCACGTCTATTTCGTTTTCTAAAACTAGCTACGTTTGTTATCATTATATACCAACCAGCCCTGTGTATATTTATTTACAAATACTTACATATTAACCGACTTCTCATTTGTCCTTTTGGTTAACAATAACCGCAAAGTGTCTCTGTCTTTCATAGAACCTGTACTTTTGTAAGACTTTGAAGCGGGCGCAATGAGCAGACAAGATGAAAAACATCAGTGAAGATATGTTGAAAATATACATACCATGCCCAGATAGAACAACAAATTACCAAGTCCCACTAGAAACAAAGGAAAAAACAGTATCTACAACATACTCTTTTCCACTCTTAATGTTTAAGTTTGAGCGAAATATGTCTTTTGCAGCGTGTGACATGAGGAAATTTGTCCTTTAAAATCACCTTGAATATATATCTTCATATATAAATATGCTATGAACACCTATTTTGAAGCCGCAAATTTGACTTCAGACATTATACTAATTGTTGAATGAGACATGAACGCGAAGGATGAACTACGTGGGCACCCGTTAATGAATGTTTGTTGTTTATTAGTAGTTGTTTTATTCGTTTTTCTTGTTTCCGATCGGTACAGCAGTATTGATTTCACCTTAAAGCTAAATATGCATATACTATGCCGAATGCTTCTGCTAAATATGTTCACAGGAACTGACATTAACATACTTATAAGCTTTTCTCACGCCGGTAGATCTCCGTTTTTTCGTCGTTTTATTAAATATTTCTAGTCAAATGTCTTCATTTAATTTCTGTAATAAAATGTCTTCATCTAATTTAACTTGTGAACTGCCTTCATATAATTTATGTAATCAACAGACACTGCGCAGGATCTGCAATATTTAGTAGAGGCGGTTGTTGCACCCGGTGAACAACTAGGGTTAGAATTAAATTATAAAACGACACGGGTTATGATTGTCACTATGAAGAACGAAATACCACGATGTAATATACATGTAAATGGGAATATTCTGAAACAATTGAGTAGATAGATACAAGTATCTCGGAACATTCATAACAACTGATGGGAGATGCCTTGCTGAGATTAGAACAAGAGCCGCCATGGCGAAAGTAGCCTTTAGCAAGATGAAAAACATTCTGACCAATAAAAAGATGTCAATTGAAACGAGAAAAAGAGTGTTGAGGGGATACATAGAGCCTGTTCTTGTGTATGGATGTGAAGACAATGAGCAGTCCCGCTGAATCTGCTGGCTGTGGAACTGACGTTTCTGAGGAGAATGCAAAGCGACACATCGTGATTCGCTTCTCTGGCGCCTATGTTGGGTATAGTTAGCGACCATGGGCGTTATTCGATCCGTCAGTGACACCACCTAGCTCAGTTAAATACTCGGCCACTGCCACACTATCCCACCAAACAGTAGGACTCGAACCTGTCTAGCGCTATGGCGGCAACTAGACATCCTTGTTATACATTTACGTCTTAATATACTCTTAGAAAACTCCGCCTAGGGTGGACACCCTTATCGCCCTGCAGCGTGATTCGAACCACCAATGATATAACCTAGCTCCGTTACATACTCGACCACCACCCCGCACATACCAACCACACAGTGAGATTCGAACCTGTCAAGCGTAATGGTAGTAACTAGAACCCCCAGTTACACATTGGTGATATCCCACTATGACCAACTACGCACCCCCGCCATCTTTCGCCACTTACCAACCCACCCCACACCTCATTCTTTGCGCTTATTATTTTATTCCGACATCGCCCTTGATTAAAAACAGATGGCACCAGCGACCTCCCTCGACCCCGACACTGATATTCAACTGCCGGCAATATCGACTTTTTGCTGACAGTTGTTCGCCGATCTTACCAAAGATACAAATACATCAACCCGTAACAGCCTGCCCACACCTATCGATTATGCAAGCGTCTATACAAAACGGGAAGTAATTAATTCATTACACCGGCTGACATATTCTGAATCAATTAGCAAACCTGCCGCCGCCGTTATCGAACTCATCTTTACTGACCCTACCCACCTAGTTCAACCTTTTCCTTTGTTACACATGATTAATATCACCAACTACATTGCATAATTTACAGGCCATTTAAATTCTTTTTTAACCCACAGACAATCAAAAAACATATAGGAAAAACACGAAGAATATTCTACCGGGTGGTATGAATCTTCATACCACACGGCATCGTCATACCACGCGTCATACCACATTTTATGACACATTTCATACCACAAAGTATGCCACATTCCGAGGGATTTACAACATGCATTACTACTATCATATCAGTGTATGAGATATGGCTATGAAATAAGTGTATCATATAAGTGCATCATGTCAGTGTATCATTAGGGTGTATCACATGAGTGCATCAGAGATGACTATAAGATAAATGAATTGGTTAAGTGTATGAGAAATGACTATCTGATAAGTGTATCATATACTTTTATCAGACTTGACTATCAGATAATTATGTTAAATATGTATATATGGCAAAGAACACCACGATTCCACGAGAATGACACTCATCCCACAAGATAGTATTCAAACAGAAGAAATTAGAGGAATAAATATCAAACCACTCTTCTCAGCGTCTACCAAGCTATGACGAAGGATTGAGAAAGGAAAATGCCACCACTCAAAGTGACCACAGGCTAAGTTTCTACAACTAGAGTCTAATAGCAAATTTAACACGTTTGAGTTTCCACAACCCAGGAAGAGACGACAATGTGAATTGGTATATGATGTCAGAGAAACGCTATACTGCCTGGAGCGTCTTAGCGGATCAAATGTATGAAGTGTTGGACTGATAAGACAACTTGGATATCACCTATCGATAAGTCTGATGTTTTCTATTAATAATTTCCTGTGGAAACAATTACGAGTTACTATTCATCTAAGTAGCGAGTCTGTACCTTTTCGGACTTTTATTTCTTTGTCCGATGTGTGTTATTTCAAAAAGAACTATCTTTATCTCTTTGAATAACGAAGACTCAAACCATATATAGTACGATTTATTGCCTGGCACATTTCGCTGCATCTTTGTCTCCGTACATAGTACATTACTATATTTTTGTTATACGGCCTACGCAAGAAGGAATATCATGTTATGTGCATTTTAATTAAGTTGCTTTGCATAAGGTTTATTATGTATACATTTAATTGATTGATTGATTGATTGATTTAGGAATCGACATCACATCATTCGAGGCATTCCCATAAGCGCTCCGTACCCATCCTCAGCAGCCAGCGAAGAGTTCCAACACTAATAGTACCAGTAGCAATCTGATTATATGTCCGTCTCGCCTTTCCTCTGAGCGTTGAGCGTCGGCCAGATCCCCTTATCACTCCCCGCTGTCTCATTTTTGCCAGACCATGGTAATCCATTTGCTCCTCCGAGGTGTGCACGTGCTCTCACAAGGCCGCAACCATGTCTGCCTTGCCATGTATCAATACTCCACCAAGTTCTGCAGAGCCATCCAATCTGTCCGCCTGTTCATTTCCCAGAACACCGGCATGCCCCGGAGAAAAGATCCAGGTGATGCTTGTCACCCGTGACCTCCGAAGCGAAGCAAGCCACTCCGCACGAAGCCTGAACGTCCTCACCCTCATCAGCATGCTTTCTGAGTCAGTTACAATCACGATATGTGTGTGTGTCGTATTCTCCATCCAGCGGAGAGCCGCAGTGACAGCCTCTACCTCCATTCTTAAGCTGGATGTTGTAGTATCATATGCCAGGCTCTCCTGCCCCAAACATCGACCATTGGCTTTGGCTATGAACCCCCAGCCACTTTTCTCACCTCTTGACACCGAACCATCTGTGTAGATAATCACATCACCCGAGCGAGCATTGTCCTGAATTAGTTGCTGGATTTCCACTTCCGTGGCCCCTGCTGGCCACTCCCTGCACTCCCGGCTTAATGTGATTATAACTCTGCACAATTCTGACTGCTCCTCTCCACGCCTAATGTTCTCCAAGGGGCACACCTGTCTGATCGTATCCTCTGCCTGAGCCATCCATGATTTCCCTCTTATCAATCGCTGACCCTTAACTGCGTCCAGCGCCTCATGCAGTGGGTGGTCTGTGTCTGCAGTTACTCTGAGGTATGCCTTCGCCTGCATCACCTTGAGCCTACCAGCAACAGTCGGCAGACCAAGGATGTAACGCATACACACTACTGGGGTGTCTCTAGTGCATCCCAGAATGACCCGCATAGCTTCGTTCTGTATGCGCTCTAACTTCACCAGCTGACTCTCTGAGACAGTGAGCAGACCTAATCCATAATCAGTTACTGAGAGGATTAAGTGCTGGTATAGTGTGAAAAGTATAAATTTAATTGTTACTATGCAAACATTTAATGATGTTCGCAATATACTGAATGTAAGATAGAAATAGACATAGTGTCTATTGTTGTAATATGCTTTACCTGTCATATATTACACCAGGGTGATTGTTATATGATATTATCATGGTTGTATTTGATGCAGACGGGTTGTGGTGTATACATTACCCACAAGATGTAGCGGGTATATGGTGTGCGTAGCCATTACATGTGCGTGATAAACTAGCGTTCGTCTGAACTCACATGAGACGTGACGGAAGGACTGATCACCCGCTGTTAAGCCCGAAGATCAGACACGCTTGTATTAACAAGACTGCTTATTGAATCGGCTGAAACAACTTTAATGAAGGAGCGGCTGTGAAGAAAGCTTGTGTCTTAATGAGTGACATGGACGTGTCAAATTCTATTTCTCATGAGATTGGAGTAGGCATCACATGTAACTACAGGACGTGTTTGACTACTAGAAACTCCTTCCTGACTCAAAAGTGTGAGAGATATATCAGGAGAGAAGAGTAAAAGCAGTACATCTGCAGTTGAGACAGGATCACAAGGGGTGTGGATGGGAATTATTACATACATTATATAGAACTGTATATGTGAATACCTAAGAACTACACATTCTTGATAATTTATTCCTAGCTCTCACACAGAACATCAGGTTCTCTATGGATCCTGTTCAGTGACAACGAGGAGAGACCAGGCGGAGCTAGGACTGGCAGTGGCTCAGAACACCGACTCAGCTGATTCTATTGGAGTCAAGACGTATTCTCACCTGGCATCCTGGATTCCCGATGTCATGCCACATCCGTCGATATCATTTATGTATTCAATCATAATCTTGATGTATATGTGAATATGTTACTTCATAGAAATCACTAAGTCATTATCATCTTACTACAATGCATCATGTATCATATTTCCACAGCAAATATCTGGATAGAAAATTTTAAAAAACAGTGTAGTTTGTTTTACGCATAGTTCAATTTTTATTAATTTTCCAATTGTGAGTTCCGGATATGTTCGCAACTTGCTGGGGGATTAATTACAACCAAGGAAGGGGAGATTTGTCAAGGAGTAAATCTGCCCTGCCTAGTAGTCCATTGTGTCATAAATCTTGACATCTAACCTTCTCCTTCCAACTCCTTGAGGATACCCAGACCAGCTACTTATACCTATTAACGAGCCATTTACAGCTGTTATTTTGAGTGTCCAGGGACTTAGTCTTTGAACAGGCTATACAAGACTTGTCCCGAGTTTCTCTCTGGGATCTGGATTGTATATAACTTATCCGTCACCCAAAAAGAAGCAAACGTGTGAGAAACAGTGACTTCTGACATATTTGACGGCAAGTCTGGAATCTAATTAGTCAACTGACCTATTAGACAGCACGCCAGGAATATAAATAGACGTCATCTATGACAATAACAGACAGGCGCATCATATTTATGTATCAGATAAGTGTATTTCGTAGGTCCACATGATTGTTGTATCAGATGCGTGTATGGGATGCCTGTATCATAAATACATATTATATAAGTGTATCATAAAAGTGTATCATATACAAATATAGGTGTATAATATAAGTGAATCATAAATGGACGTTATAAAGTGTAGGTGTATCGTAATTGTGTGTCATAAAATTGTATGAGATAGGTGTCTCGGAGTAGCGTTTCACATTTGTGTATAAAATATGTTTGTCAGAAAAGTACGTCATACAACTCTAGGGGCTGATACAACAGATACATGTATAATAAAATCCTATCAGAAAGATGTGCGTGTTGAGGCAAGGTGAGTCAAGCACCAACATCACAGCACTCGGAACATTCCAGTATGGGATCCGTCCTCATTTTCAACAACCAGCGAAGAGTGCAAATACTAACAGTACCATGTGTACCAAGCAGCAGAGAAGTTCCTGGGCATTTACAGCCCGTTCAGCGGGCCGAACCGTTCAAGAATCGAGTGGTGCCCACTCTATGACCACGAGCAGCATGACGATGGAGGTGATGGCAGTTACACAGGCTTTCATATGACTGGAATCACAGCATTATACCAACGTGTGTGTACTAAGTGATTAAATGAGCATGATTCAGAAGGTCGAAGCTGGATCTGTACGTAGATAGTGGACTGAGTCGCTGCGGAAGTCTGTTGTCCGTAAAGTCACCTTCATCTTCGTCCCGGAACATGCGGGAGTCGAGGGAAATGAACGAGCTGACAAACTGGCTGGCTCTGCACCCCCTGTAGATGGCCAGCCCATGGATCGTGCCGATGTTATTAACGTCCTTAAAGATATGGCGAGACCAGAGGACTTTGACGTCAGTGAATCCACATCGCTGTCCAGGATGAAAGACTTGAGAGTAATAATAGGCACAGCCAGACGCGAGAGGTACATCGGGAAAACAAGGTGCCTCGTCAACCAAACACAGAACTGGCACTATTAGCCATCGAACGCTGATGCATATACTGGGGGGGGGGGGGAGGGGAGGATCTGAGCACCTATGGACATGTCCGTAGTGCAATGAAGATACCCCAAGTGATAACTGATAACTGATAAGTGATAACTAAGAGTACCAGGTGCAGCCTGATAATGTGTCCGTTTGACCTTTCCCCGTTGTATTGCGTGTCGGCCAAATCCACTGGTCACTTTCTGTTCTACCTCCCTCTGCAGACCATTTTGATTTATCTGTACACCCACACTATTTATAAATCTCAAAGTACACTGACAAATCTGATGTAATAAATAACTGTGTTTTATTGGAATCATTTAATATATAAGTTCAATATGTTAATTGGAATCATTTCGCATGAAAGCACATTTTACAATAAACATATTCACAATAGTTTATGAAATGTATAATTCCAACAACAGATTTACAATTTCGTGGAATACATGGGGTTAGGTAGAAAAACCGAAGGGTTTTCATAACGTCGCGTTATAACCGCACTGCTAAAACTTGACCGTGCGTCAATTCCTCCGCCCCACTCATTGTCGTGGGTACTATAGAAATGTCCTAGTGGTAGGCAGGAGGCGCTGATCAAATGCCCTAAAACTGCGTCAGTGGCTCTACTGGACCTTTCACAGACTCGTGCACGGATAAAACAAATAACCGCAGCGACTCACGCAGATTACAAATCAATAATTCGCTGTAGTTTGAAATCTTGCTTCACGACAAATTAAGTACCCTAAAGCCATGACTAAATTAAGATAAATAATAACAGACAAGAAGAGTGGGTTGCATGTGCGGGAGAGAAACTCTCCAAGTCAGCGATCCACAGGCGGGCGCCGTCTCACGGACGGCCCACTAGTTCTCGACATTTCGCCTCGGTCGTCTTCTCGAGGTGAACACAGATGGATACACGCTGACCCGCGGGCATTTTTTGCCGTGATCACAACATCGAAGTGGTGGCCAACAGTAAGGTAAAGTACATGTTGAAGTGTCGGTTGTGTGTTAATCATTTACGACTGTCTCTTCTAGCTGGTCTCTCCACCTGGTCTCTTCTAGCTGGTCTCTCCACCTGGTCTCTTCTAGCTGGTCTGTTCTAGCTGGTCTTATCCAGCTGCAGATGAGTGTATCAAGACAAAATAGTAATATAATCTATAAGGTTTATTAGAATAAAATCACAAGTGACAAAATGAACATTTCGGCTACAGCCTTCGTTATTACACACACTCACAACAAACATACACTAATAAAACTCATCATCATCATCATCAAGTGCCTGGCCAACTGTCGTGGGCGATTAAGCTTATCTACAAACTGCGAACTCCAACGACATGGTTCAAATCATGTATTCAGTTTATCTGTATGTGCTATGCCGATAAGCGGAGGTGATCATGGTTGCAATCTCACGCGGTCAGCATTGTCTCTGATCAGATCTGATATACTGTCCCGATGTTGGCTTTTGACAAAACATGTAGACATTTATTCCTGTGTTTTTATCTGACTCTTTTTTTCAACCTGCTTCCTTGTTGTTACCTCTCTTCCAGCCCATGTCTCTCCATAGCAAAGGACAATGTTGCAAGGCGTAAAGTGATATGGACATATAGTAACGTAAAGTGATATGGACATATAGTAACGTAAAGTGATACGGACATATAGTAACGTAAACAGATATGAACATATAGTAACGTAAACAGATATGGTAATATAGTCAACGTAAAGTGATATGGACATATAGTAGCGTAAATTACCCTTTCAATCTCTTTAGACGCACTGGACAAATTGTGCTAGACCCAGATGTTACTAGAACAATCGACACTTGTTGAATGATGTGATCAGTGTCACGCCGGCCGACTTTATCTCCCATAACGTTTCTTGGTACTAACGTTACGCTGAGATGACATGGGAGATCAGGTCAGGGCAATTTTACAAGTTCGCCACGATGCGGATTCAAACTCATGACCACAGGGTGGGCAGGTGAACGTCTAACCACTAAGGCTATGGCCGCCGCCACGACTTCACGAGCGATGTGCACGGCGCCTGGTCTGTCTGCTTGGTGATGTTAAGTGAATTGCGATCTTGTTTAGTGTTTGATCACTTATATTGTAGTGACAATGCACACTAGTTGGTTGAATGGTTGGTTATATGGCGGTTTTGTGGTTAGTTGTTTGGGCGGTTGGTTACGTGGTTGGTAGCTTGGTTGCTTGTATGGTCGGTTAGTTGTGTGGTTGGTTATGTGGTTGGTTCTGTGGGTGGTTGCGTAGGTGGTTTTGTGTTATTGATTGTGTGGTTGGTTGTTTGATTCGTTGGTTTGTTGTGTGGCAGGGTGTGTGTTATTGATTGTGTGGTCGGTTGCGTCATTGTTTTTTTGTTGTTGTTGTGTGGTTGGCTGTGTGGCTGGTCGTGTGTTATTAATTGTGTGGTCGGTTGTGTGTTATTGATTGTGTGGACGGTTGCGTGATTGGTTGATTTGTTGTGTGGCTGGTTGTGTGTTATTGATTGTGTGGTCGGTTGCGTGATTGGTTGGTTTGTTATGTGGCTGGTTGTGTGTTATTGATTGTGTGGTGGGTTGCGTGATTGGTTGGTTGGTTGTGTGGCTGGTTGTGTGTTATTGATTGTGTGGTCGGTTGCGTGATTGGTTGGTTTGTTGTGTGGCTGGTTGTGTGTTATTGATTGTGTGGTGGGTTGTGTTATTGGTTTATTGATTGGTTGGTTGTGAACCCTCCGTACTGCAGCTGCCACACCTTCAGCCCCATAGAATGACAGTCAGATCGTGCCAGCCCCACCGAAGGCATGCGTGTATGACAGCCATTTTCGCGTTGAGACCTCGCTCAGTCCGGTACCGCAGTTTCATCTGCATGGAGACAGCGTGGTGATCACCCTTTCCATGACCAGAAACCATCGGGGTATGCGTATCGTTGCTGTGAATCAAAAGAAGAAATCAATGGCGTCTAATGGTAGCACAGTCTCATTGTGTGACAACACTGCCAGCTTTATTCTGATTCTCAAAATTAGCCATTTCCCAAGGGAATTATCGAGCCGCCTAGAAAAGTGGTGAGTAAAATATGTTATTTACTGCCTATATAGTACCTTGAGGTGCATGGCAGGAGAGTCTTGACCCAGAAAAATTAAGGCTGCTTGGCTAGTGCAGTCGCCGCGAACTGTGCAGGTTAGGGTGTTCTTTTCTCTTCCCCCCTCCCCCCCCCCCCCCCCCGGACACAAAAACATCCACACTTTACTCAAGAATCCGCATTCTGGGCACTCGGCCAACAGCTCTTCGGTCAGTAAAGTAACTTTCAAATTTTCTCATTGGTAACCGATGGAAATATCTGCTTGACCTGCCATTCTCATGTACATTCGACGCCTCAGCTTAAATGGTTTCCTTGGACATCACTAATATCTTGACATGGAAGCAGAGGTCAACTTTAAAGACTCGGCTCAATGCGGATTCAACAACACTCTAATTTTCTCTTGAGTTTTTCAATCCCAGAAGAAGTCAGTCACGACACTGACAAGTCTCTGGTGTCTGACTGATCGAGGCAACATGTACACTTCAGTCGGTCACACAAACGGTGCTGTATGTTCACATATCTAACCATATTCCCTTAGTGTCCTTAGAGTAAATATAAGAGACATAACGGGAATCCAGTCCTTGTTTATCAAGCACGTAAGTTTCCTGGGCAGACAAAGTGCTAATGCGAACCACCAGAGCGTGAGGACAGAAGGATCTAAATAAAGTGTAAAATGAATCCCTCGACATCTCACTGAAATCTCTATGCTGCCATTGACAATGTCAGAAACTCATTACACACGACACGAGACACGACACAAGACATTTCCACAGGCCATTAGGAATATGAGGCTTGTGATAAAAGTGAAGGGTAAGGTAATGTGCTCTTGTCCCACACCTGGGAATGTGTTGTCTATGTGTTACCTGGCCCATAGTTGTATAGGCACAGCAGACACGTGACCAGTAGTGTGGTAAATATCAGGCCAAACGTCTTTACTTCACTTAAAATGTTCTGGTACTGATTGTAGAGTTGGGTTCAATCACCCCAACATCACAAAACATGTTCTGGTACTGATTGTGGTGGTGGGTTCAATCACCCCAATATCACAAAACATTTTCTGGTACTGATTGTGGAGGTGGATTCAATCACCCCAACATCACAAAAGATGTTCTGGTACTGATTGTGGAGGTGGGTTCAATCACCCCAACATCACAAAACATGTTCTGGTACTGATTGTGGAGGTGGGTTCAATCACACAAACATCAAAGAACATGTTCTCGTACTGATTGAGGAGGTGGATTCAATCACCCAAACATCACAAAACATTTTCTGGTACTGATTGTGGAGGTGGATTCAATCACCCCAACATCGCAAAACATGTTATGGTACTGATTGTGGAGGTGGGTTCAATCACCCCAACATCACAAAACTTGTTCTGGTACTGATTGTGGAGGTGGGTTCAATCACCCCAACATCACAAAACATGTTCTGGTACTGATTGTGGAGGTGGGTTCAATCACACCAACATCAAAGAACATGTTTTGGTACTGATTGTAGAGGTGGGTTCAATCACCCCAACATCAAAGAACATGTTCTGGTACTGATTGTGGAGGTGGGTTCAATCACTCCAATATCATAGAACATATTCTGGTACTGATTGTGGAGGTGGAATCAATCACACCAACATCACAGAACATGTTCTGGTACTGATTGTGGAGGTGGGTTCAATCATACCAACATCATAGAACATGTTCTGGTACTGATTGTGGAGGTGGGTTCAATCTCCCCAACATCACAAAACATGTTCTGGTACTGATTGTGGAGATGGGTTCAATCACCCCACCATCACAAAACATGTTCTGGTACTGATTGTGGAGGTGGGTTCAATCACTCCAACATCACAAAACATGTTGTGGTACTGATTGTGGAGGTGGGTTCAATCACCCCAACATCACAAAACATGTTCTGGTACTGATTGTGGAGGTGGGTTCAATCACACCAACATCAAAGAACATGTTCTGGTATTGATTGTGGAGGTGGGTTAAATCACCCCAGTATCATAGAACATGTTCTGGTACTGATTGTGGAGGTGGGTTCAATCACCCCAACATCACAAAACATGTTCTGGTACTGATTGTGGAGGTGGGTTCAATCATACCAACATCACAAAACATGTTCTGGTACTGATTGTGGAGGTGGGTTCAATCACACCAACATCAAAGAACATGTTCTGGTACTGATTGTGGAGGTGGGTTTAATCACCCCAACATCACAGAACAAGTTCTGGTACTGATTGTGGGGGTGGATTTAATTATACCAACATCATAGAACATGTTCTGGTACTGATTGTGGAGGTGGGTTCAATCACCCCAACATTACATAACATGTTCTGGTACTGATTGTGGAGGTGGGTTCAATCACACTAACATCAAATAACATGTTCTGGTACTGATTTTGGTGGTGGGTTCAATCATTCCAACATCACATAACATGTTCTGATAGTGATTGTGCAGGTGTTTTCAATCATACCAATCACAGAACATGTTCTGGTACTGATTGTGGTGGTGGGTTCAATCATACCAATATCACAGAACATGTTCTGGTACTGATTGTGGAGGTGGATTCAATCACCCCAACATCACAAAAGATGTTCTGGTACTGATTGTGGAGGTGGGTTCAATCACCCCAACATCACAAAACATGTTCTGGTACTGATTGTGGAGGTGGGTTCAATCACACCAACATCAAAGAACATGTTCTGGTACTGATAGAGGAGGTGGATTCAATCACCCCAACATCACAAAACATTTCCTGGTACTGATTGTGGAGGTGGACTCAATCACCCCAACATCGCAAAACATGTTATGGTACTGATTGTGGAGGTGGGTTCAATCACCCCAACATCACAAAACTTGTTCTGGTACTGATTGTGGAGGTGGGTTCAATCACCCCAACATCACAAAACATGTTCTGGTACTGATTGTGGAGGTGGGTTCAATCACACCAACATCAAAAAACATGTTCTGGTACTGATTGAGGAGGTGGATTCAATCACCCCAACATCACAAAACATGTTCTGGTACTGATTGTGGAGGTGGGTTCAATCACCCCAACATCACAGAACATGTTCTGGTACTGATTGTGGTGGTGGGTTCAATCACCCCAATATCACAAAACATGTTCTGGTACTGATTGTGGAGGTGGATTCAATCACCCCAACATCACAAAACATGTTCTGGTACTGATTGTGGAGGTGGGTTCAATCACCCAAACATCACATAACATGTTCTGGTACTGATTGTGGAGGTGGGTTCAATCACCCCAACATCACAAAACATGTTCTGGTACTGATTGTGGAGGTGGGTTCAATCACCCCATCATCACAAAACATGTTCTGGTACTGATTGTGGAGGTGGGTTCAATCACACCATCATCAAAGAACATGTTCTGGTACTGATTGTGGAGGTGGGTTCAATCATACCAACAGCATATAACATGTTCTGGTACTGATTGTGGAGGTGGGTTCAATCTCCCCAACATCACAAAACATGTTCTGGTACTGATTGTGGAGGTGGGTTCAATCACCCCAACATCACAAAACATGTTCTGGTACTGATTGTGGAGGTGGGTTCAATCACCCCAACATCACAAAACATGTTCTGGTACTGATTGTGGAGGTGGGTTCAATCACCCCAACATCACAAAACATGTTCTGGTACTGATTGTGGAGGTGGGTTCAATCACACCAACATCAAAGAACATGTTCTGGTATTGATTGTGAAGGTGGGTTAAATCATCCCAGTATCATAGAACATGTTCTGGTACTGATTGTGGAAGTGGATTCAATCACCCCAACATCACAAAACATGTTCTGGTACTGATTGTGGAGGTGGGTTCAATCACCCCAACATCACAAAACATGTTCTGGTACTGATTGTGGAGGTGGGTTCAATCACACCAACATCAAAGAACATGTTCTGGTACTGATTGTGGAGGTGGGTTCAATCACCCCAACATCACAAAACATGTTCTGGTACTGATTGTGGAGGTGGGTTCAATCACCCCAACATCACAAAACATGTTCTGGTACTGATTGTGGAGGTAGGTTCAATCACACCAACATCAAAGAACATGTTCTGGTACTGATTGTGGAGGTGTATTTAATCACCCCAACATCACAGAACATGTTCTGGTACTGATTGTGGGGGTGGGTTCAATTATACCAACATCATAGAACATGTTCTGGTACTGATTGTGGAGGTGGGTTCAATCACCCCAACATTACAGAACATGTTCTGGTACTGATTGTGGAGGTGGGTTCAATCACCCCAACATTACAGAACATGTTCTGTTACTGATTGTGGAGGTGGGTTCAATCACACTAACATCAAATAACATGTTATGGTACTGATTTTGGTGGTGGGGTCAATCATTCCAACATCACAGAACATGTTCTGATACTGATTATGGAGGTGTTTTCAATCATACCAATCACAGAACATGTTTTGGTACTGGTTGTGGTGGTGGGTTCAATCATACCAATATCACAGAACATGTTCTGGTACTGATTGTGGTGGTGGGTTCAATCATACCAACTTCACAGAACATGTTCTGGTACTGACTGTGGAGTTGGGTTCAGTCACACACCGACATAACAGCTCACGGACCATTCATACACGGGCTCAGTCCTCATCTTCAACAACCAGCGACGAGTCGCAATAATAATGGTGCCAGTTACAGTCCGATGATGTGTACGCCTGGGATATCCCCGGAGTCTGGCGGGTCGGTCAGATCATCTGACCGTACGTATGGTCCACTGAGTAGTCTTGGGAGCACATATCAAGATAATGCAGCTTAGAACACATGGCAACACTTCCTGCAGGCAAGCGTGCTATCCACTGCGTTACCACGACTCTCCCTTTATCTGTAGAATGTATTTAAAAAACATTTCACTACCTGGAGTTACCCGCCATACCTCTCGCATCTCTAGAATGTATTTAAAAGACGTTTCACTACCTGAAATGACCCACAATTCTGCTGTTATCGGCGCTGGGGATAGTGTGATTAGCCGGTCATTTGTGGCCAAGCGTTCGATTGCTTCGATCAACACAGGCGTATCACACGTGCTTAAACATGAATGTCACTGCTATAATGTCAGCTTGCGGGCTGCATCGAGCATGTCAACATCTCAGCTATTGGGTGACATGCACCAGCCATCCTGCATACTGAGTTACACCACAACCACGTGTAGTAGGTTGTATATTTGCTGAGAACATTTATAGAGCTTTCTATCTTATCTTATCTTATCTTATCTTATCATAACAGAGTAGCCTGTTATAGGGGTTGTATGGCATTGAGAGGCTAGCTGGTGCTTAACGTAAGGATTTATTAGTGAGTATTGCACGGGTGAGCACCGTGGCTGGAGGTAGCTATGGTGGTGTCGTGGGATGACGACAAGTTAGTTACAGAGGAGAAGCGGTTGGACCATCAGCTAGATAGGCCGTATGAATTGGGTTCCATCTGGAGCGCTTTAATTTGAGCAGGCTTAAGATTTTTAAGTTTTGGTCTTTGTTATGTCAACAACTGTATACTACCTTGCCCTTTTTGATATGGAGAACAACCAATAAACGACGGGACTTGAAGGCTGCAGACTTGTGTTACTTGTATCTATACGACACGGCTAACTTTGCCCCCCCCCCCCCTTACTCTGCTATATTATCTTATCTTATTTTATCTGGACGGGTATTGCAGAACTGGCCCTGTCTCTCCAAGTTCAGAAACCATTGCCATGAACAAGACCATAGCTAGAACTTGGCACCCGCAAGGAGAAATACTGCGATGTAATCAACCATGATTGATGACAACACGCACCGACTGGCCCAGATGAGACCGCACTGGGCAATACGTCTTCCACAGGTCGAGGCGCTTCAGTGTCACCAGACTTCCCACCTAATTCCCACAGGGGACGTTCCATCACAATCCCTCGCTCTCACGCCCATCCATCACATTGTGTAGAATGGTTCTCGGAATATTGTCTGGCCCTGCTGTGGCAATTGTGTTCTAACCGTGTCTGCAAATAAGATTAGTTTGTTATTGTCCCATTAACTCAATCAAGATCGTAAATGTTGTTTAGCATTGTCCACTGTAACTGTTGCAGTTGATTAACGTCAGCTTCTGTTCTGAGTCCTGGTTGTGTATATGTAGGACTGCATCTTGATATTAATTTGATGATGTGGGCCCATGTATACCTATGATTCCAGCGTTTGTCATTAGCTCTCCACGCCACTGTTGGGGTTAGCAGGGTTGTATCTCTGTTGATATCATCATCATCAACATCATCATCAACATCATCATCATCATCATCATCATCATCATCATCATCATCATCATCATCATCATCATCAAGTGCCCTGCCAGCTGGCGTAGGCGTTCATGACTTTCCACAGATCTCGGTCTTTGGTGTTCTGATCAGCTCTGCCGATGATATTCCTCCATACCACCGTCTCAATCCGTCCAGCATCATTTCTCGTGGTCTGCCTCTCTTCTCCTCGATCTTTCCAGTTGTCACGATGTTCTCCATGCCTCTCTTCTCATCACGTGACCAAAGAAAGCTGTTTGTCTCTTTTTTTTTTATTGAAACAGAGGTGAAAACAGGAGCAAAAACTACTTACTTCTGCTACGGTGATATGAGGAGAAGAACGTAACCCTGACTAGTTTAGTTTAGTTTAGTCGATGGATCAACATCACGGCACACGGGTGTAACCCATACGTGCTCCGTTCTCCACCTAACTTAAACCTGAGTCTGGAGAAACTCAGCTCAGTGCACGAACTCTGTAGCACCGGCGAGGATCCTGAAATACTTTGGGTAGATTTTTCACTCGAAATTTTTCCCGGGCAGCGCCGTTAGCCTACTCTTTTTCGATTTCCAACTGCCAAGGGATTTTTTACGTGCGCAACAATACACACGGGCGTCCGATCTCACTACCCAGACACCAGGGAAAATTTTATTACTAGTAGTCCACGATAAAAATTCCCGGTCCATATTGGAGCTTGAACCCGGGAACTCCAGCACTCGAGGCGGACACCATACCTCAAGACCACGCAGCCCCCTAAAACCCTGACTGCGTAGGGCCAAAGAAGAAAATGAATAAAGAGAAAGAACCTCTCACCATACTCGGTTAACAAGAATAGTAAAGTAATAAGTTAAGAAGATCCAGGAATTGGCCGATAGGGTATCAGACAAAGCTTTCTCCGATCCTATACAAAGAATTACTCCGAGGGTTGTTCTAACACCAATGATTATATAATTAGAGTCTACCAATTAAACGACAAAGTAAGAACAACACAAGTATCATTTGTTTATTAAACTTCTAAAAGCAACAATAATATGCAGACGTGTAGCATCAACAATATCTCAAAAGGTTATGCAAAAGTATGCATAGAATCAATAACTAACAGAACAGCAACCATTCAAGCATCATCTAAGAAGTTAGAATCCAGCAAAACCAAACAGCAAAAATTATATGTACAGCGAAAAACATAACTATAGCGAAAACCTTAAGTACAGCAAAAATTTCTAATCCAGCAAAGCCTTCTAATCCAGCAAATACTACTAATTCAGCAACAAACAAACAAACAAAAACAGAAAAATCTAACTAAATTTCTAAAAATCGGGCTTTTCTATAGGCATTGGCGCATCATAACTTGGTGTGGAGGGGCTAAACAAAGACCAGTTCTACCTCCGCATCGCTTTTATCTTGGGGCTGGAACCATTCCCTGGGTTCCAGACAAATCATACAGTCCGCGCCCTCTGGCGGAGTTCCACTATCATCTGGAGCCGAGTACATTATTTTTGTATATATTGTTCTAGCTTCATTAGCCTCTTTCAGGCAATCGTTGTTAGTTACTCTGGCAATCCAAGGAATTCGCAACATTCGTCTCAGGAACCACATCTCTGGTGCTTCTAAGTTCTTCTTAATTTATTCATTTATATTCCGAGATTCGCTGCCATACAGCAAATCTGGTTCTGTATAGCATTTCAGCACTCTCTTTCTTACATTCATTGATAGTGACTTATTGCATAAAACACTCTTAATTTTCTGAAATGCTTTTTTCTACCCTATTCTGCTCTTAATCTCTGTGGTACATCTTCCATCTGATGTTATAAGTGCCCCTACGTATTTAAAATTATCCATTTGGTTAAGAATTTCCTCTTCTATTTCTATGTCACATCTTGGTGTCACCATTTCTTTGATATCACCATTGTTACTGTTTTCCTGATATTCAAGGAGAGTCCTTTCTGTGCACTCTTTGTTACTACAATGCCCAACAATTGTTGTAGGTCTGTTGCATTTTCGACCACCAATACTGTGTCATCTACATAGCGTATATTATTTATATTATAACCTTTGATTAGTATTCCTGGCGTCTCTTTGATCTCTCTCATGATTAAATCACTATAGAGGAAGAAGAGATCGGGTGACAAGACACACCCCTGTCGTACACCTGGCTTTATCTGTTTGTAACTACCCACTTTATTTCCCATTTTAATAGCTACTTCTTCTTCTTCTTCTTCTTCTTCAGCGTTCCGAGCCATTGAGGTTCTTTGCTGCAGATACAATCCGTCTCCATTCGTCTCTCTGGTTGACCTTCTCTTGCCAGTCGTTGATTCCAACTGCTTGTAGGTCTGTATGTACATTATCTCCCCACCGTCTTCTTGGTCTACCTTGGGGTCTACGGTCATTTATTTCCTGAGTGTAAGCGAGTTTTGTTTCCCTATTATCTTCCATTCTTTCTATATGCCCCAGCCATTGTAGTCTAAACTACTGAACGTAACACTTGCCTAGTACATCAACAGCAGCTGAAAAAGCTGGTGTTGACTGCAACGTCCTGTAAGGGATACGCAACACACACACAAAATTGTAGTCTATTAGCCTTCCTGATACCATTGATTAGTTGGGACTTAAACAGATCATAAATGTCTTTGTTACTTCTTCTTTTCCACTCTCCACTTTGTGTATCCCTAATAGCTCCAGTAAATATTTTTTTAAAATTCTTAAATCTTTACCATCATTGTTGATATTTCCAGCCTTTTAATCAGTTCATCATGTTTTACTCTATCAAATGCCTTAGTATAATCTGTGAAGCACAAATATATGTCTTCATGTGTCTCTATTGACCTTTCTATTAGTGTTATAATATATATATATATAGAGAAACGTTTAAACAGCTTTCATATGCGGTGTCTGCGAAGAATACTTGGTATTAAGTGGCAAGACAAAATCACAAATGCTGAAGTATTGGAAAGATCAGGTTGTGTGACGGTGTATTCCATGCTCAGTCTTCATAGACTTAGATGGATAGGACACGTTAGGAGGATGGATGATGGTAGAATACCAAAGGACATCTTTTTTGGTGAATTACAGACGGGTAGGAGATCTCAGGGTCGGCCTCTACTACGATACAAAGATGTGTGTAAGCGGGACATGATTGATACAGGCATTGATAATGCACAATGGGAGCACGTCGCCGCTGAACTGTGTTGCATGGAGGGCAACTATCAGAAATGGAATAAAGACAAAGGAGAAAATGATTGCAGATAAAGCACACACAGAGCGTGAGAGACGTAAGATGGTGCAAAATGGTGGAAATGACCATGTTTTCACATGCACCTACTGTGGGCAAACATTTGCAGCAAGAATTTGCCTTACCAGCCACACTCGCCACCGCCATGGATCGTAGTTATTGCCATATGACAGTTATTAAGCCTTTTTCAAGCACAATGTACCAAACTATCGTCTGTCAAGACGGAAAGGTGCCAATGATATATATAATATATATATATATATTATATATATATATATATATATATATATATATATATATATCTATATATATATATATATATATATATATATTGCTTGTTTGTACCCTATCCCTCCACAAAACCATTCTATTCTTCACTAATTTCCATGTGTTTTTTCTTTCTTGTTCTTCGCATTATAATTCTGAGTAGAAGCTTAGTGACATGGTTTATGAGATTAATTGTACGAAAATCCTCACATTCAATTGCTCCTGGTCTTTTTGTTATAGCTATAAATACGGATATTAGAATATCACTTGGTGAATATCCACTGCTGTAAATATCATTCAACATTTCGGTTAATATATCTACTCCAAATTCTCCTAATACTGTTCAAATACTCCTAATAATGTTCTGTTGTGATTTCATCTGGCCCATCTGTTTTTCCTTTCTTCATATGTTTCATAGCGTCAGCGACTTCGTCTTTTAGAATAGGTGGACCTTCTAAGTTACTATCTTCTGTTAATTCTTCCCTTTCTCCATTATATAATTCTCTTATATACTTATTCCACCTCTTCATTATAGCACCTTCCTCCAATAATATTTTTCCTTTTTTTCATATCAAACCCCTGTATTTATTCTTATTTGTCTTCCTGTGAGCTCACTGATTTGTATGTACATATTTTTTGAATCTTTAATGGAAGTTTAATTCAATTTTTTTTTTACATTGCTCATTTAACCAACTTTCTTTTGCCTTCACACACTTATCTCTTATTTCTTTATTTATCTTAGCATATTATTGCTTGTCACTTTTATTCTGTTTCATTTTT
>JACEFZ010000492.1:70000-181539 GCA_014155875.1 Cepaea nemoralis | reverse complement strand
CCCAAAACCCCTCATCCCCTTTGTCGGTTCTCTCCACCTGCTCTACGACACACACACACAGAGAGAGAGAGAGAGAGAGAGATGAGAGACGAGGAGAGAGACGAGAGAGAGAGAGAGAGAGTAACAAAACAGAGATAAGTAGACATACGGGCACATACGTAGATCGATAGTGAGGGAGGCAGAGAATGAGAAAGAGAAAGAATAACAAAATGAGATAAATACACCGGCACACACGTAGTTCGATAGTGAGGGAGGCAGACAGAGAGAGCGAGAGAGAGAGAGAGAGAGAGAGAGAGAGAGAGAGAGAGGCGACAGACATACGAAAGAGGGAGGGAGGCAGACAGAGAGGGAGGCAGACAGAGAGCGAGAGAGAGAGGGATGGGGGGGGGGGGCAACAGACATACGATCATAAACATAGATCGATAAAGCGAGAGACAGAATCAGTGACACATTACTGCAAGTCAGTCTTTCTTTGATCGATTTTGGCAGTGAAATATTCCGAGCGCAACTGGAACGATCAATGTTTGTTTTCATGCTTTAAAACAAAACAGTTCCCTCATGTACACAATAAACATCAGCACGGATGTAGTCAGTTAATTGCACATACCATTGAATGAAAAACCAACGCAAGTTCTGCTTCCAAATATCCCGCAGCTGTGTTTCGAACACGGTATGCGGGATTTGAATTGATATGTAGGCTAAATTCAGTTTGAATTTGAATTGGGATGTAAGCTCAATTCAGTTTGAATTTGAAGTGAGATGCAGACTGAATCCAGTGGGAATTTGAATTGGGATGTAAGCTCAATTCAAATTCAAACTTTATGGAAATTGGTTGTAACGGTTCCCGCATTGTTGTCCTACGGTTGCCTTCGTGCACGGAGTTGGTCTCTCTGAATTATGGACATCAACGGTAAAAGCGCACATCAGAGATATTCTTTCGATTGCACAATTCCGCTCAGTGAATGGACCGTATGCTTACAAGCTGAAAAGCCATGTTTTAAACTTTCTCTTGGGAATCGCATTGCGTTGATTTTCATACAATGGTATGAGTGCCGGTCATTTAGAAAGCAATGGCAAATTACTGAACGTAAACTTGCCAAGAAATCACGAACAACCCCCCCCCCCCCCCCCCCCCCCTCTATGCTGGAGTTGACTGCGACGTCCTGTAAAAGATAAGCAATTAACTTATGGGAGTCTCCGAGGCCAAGTAGTTACGCCGCCTGCCTCGCTCTCTGAAGGTTGTACGTTCGATTCCGATTTACGTCGTTCGGTCCGCGAGTTCAGTCTGTTAGGAAACTCCTGGGAGTCGTCGCTGAAGCTACGGAGTTTCATGTTTTGTGTGACGCTTTCGGTAGGCCGCCCTGAGGAATGAGACGGAGCCGTGTGGGATACAACCCGGTACGATGAAGTCAGAGACGGAGCCGTGTGGGATACAACCCGGTACGATGAAGTCAGTACTCTCGCCTCTCAAGCTATTTTTAATCTTTCTTTGTATGACGTATAACACAAAGAAGATCGTCGTCGTACTAGTGTGTGCACATTAAATGTTAAAAAAATAACTTTAACTACAAAATGGAGAGAGAGAGAGAGAGAGAGAGAGAGAGAGAGAGAGAGAGAGAGAGAGAGAGAGAGAGAAAAGGGAGAGAGAGAGAGAGAGAGAAAGGAGAGAGAGAGAGAGAGAGAGAGAGAGAGAGAGAGAGAGAGAGAGAGAGAGAGAGAGAGAGAGAGAGAGAGAGAGGCAAATAGACATACGATAATTGTTTAATATTTAATCCCTATATTTTCGCGAGTAACGTAACCTGCGCGAGAATCGGTAGCGGTTCTCGCCGCGTTGGTAACTTACGGGGTATGTGAGCCGGTCGCTCAGAAAGCTATGTCAAACTACTGAATGCGTAATCTTGCCTCTTACATCAACAGCAGCCGAAAAATGCTGGTATTTATTGCAACGTCCTGTAAGGGGTATAGAACATAAAAAAATATCGATAAAACGAGGGATAGAATCACTGACACATTACTGCTAGTCAAGGGAGGGGGGGGGGGGGGGGGAAGGAGGAAATGGATACATTGCATGTCAATATATTATGTTTAGTGAAATACAGTTACCAGGATGAGAAATAGTTAGATTTAACGAACTTATTAACTCAGGAGGGAAGGTGTAGAATAAGAAGGCAGACAAGCTTGTAGATCATCAGAGTGCTAAAACAGTTAAAGGATTTTGGGTACTCTCAGATAGCGTTATTAGTGAAACTCCATGGCAAACCTCTGGATATCAGTATAGTACTGACATTTCCGCCAACAGCAGATAACACAGAAGATGTATATTCTTTTATGAGTTAGACATGGCGCATGATACCCCAGCAAATAACGCATAAGCCGCATGGCTTTGGACCAGTGGAACACTTTCAAAATGACAGTGATACTTATAATCATCAATGCAAAAGCAATCATTAAAAAGTGAGTTGTGTAACCGGTGGCCGTGACCTAGACGAAAATTATGAGCCAGGTGACAGATTAATAGCGTGGGCAAAATCTAATTATGAGAATAGGTAACACCTGGTCCAAACATTCGTCGTCGATTATGACGTTTGAAAAGTCATAGGGATAATATTCACAATCAAATTGACTATATATTGATTCCAAACAGATTTAGAAGCAATTTAATAGGAGCAATATCTAGACCAGGAGTAGACTGTAGTAGTGATCATGTTCCAGTTATAGGACAGGTAGTTTGTTAGTTAGTCGACAGATCATCTCATTGCACATCGAACTATTCAATCCATAAGTGCTCGGATCCCCTCCTCAGAAAATCCCGCAGCGAGTAGCGGCTCACGACACCAGTTCTGTGTTAGTTTATTACTCTTCTTTGGCTTCCTGCGTAGTGTTCTTGTCCGGCCAAACCTCTTTTAACTTGCTGGTCTGGCAGTCTGACCATGCCTGTAATTATGTAGCGGGTTATAGGATAAATGACGTTAACTATTAAGACTATAAAGAAGATCCCACAGAGCATCAAGTTACATCCAGCATTACTTCAAGCAGACACAGCAATTACAGAAATATATAATACTAGCTGACCCGGCCCGGCTTCGCCCAGACTCTGGTGGGGAGCATCTCATTTAATTCATATAAGTCGTCATATAAGTTCTCGTTCCCGTTACCGACTATCTGTCTGTCTGTCTGTCTGTCTGTCTATCTGACCCGGCCCGTCTTCGCCCAGACCCTGATGGGGAGCATCTCATTTAATTCATATAAGTAGTCATATAAGTTCCCGTTCCGACTATCTATCTGTCTGTCTGTCTGACCCGGCCCGGCATCGCCCAACTCCTGGTGGGGAGCATCTCATTTAATTCATATAAGTAGTCATATAAGTTCCCGTTCCCGACTGTCTGTCTGTCTGTCTGTCTGTCTGTCTGTCTGTCTGTCTGTCTGTCTGTCTGTCTGTCTGTCTATCTATCTATCTGTCTGTCTGTCTGACCCGGCCCAGCCCATGGTCGAGAGCATCTCATTTAAATTATATAAGTAGTCATATAAGATCCCGTTCCCCACTATCTGTCTGACTGTCTGTCTGTCTTGGGTAAATGTAGGAGGGAGGAGGAAGAGGGAGGTGGAGGAGGGAAGAGGAGGGAGGAGGAGGGAGGAGACAGGAGGAGTAGGGAGGAATAGGAGGGAGGAGGAGGGATTAGGAGGAGGAGGGAGGAGTAGGGTGGTGGAGGAGGCGAGGAGGAGGGAGGAGGAAGAGGGAGGAGGAGGGAGAAGGAGGGAGGAGGAGAACGCAGGAGGAGAAGGGAGCAGGAGGAGGAGAGGGAGGAGGAGGGAGAGGGAGGAGGAGGGAGGAGGAGGAGAGAGTAGGAGGAGGGAGGAGGCGGAGGGAGGAGGAAGAGGGAGAAGGAGGAGGGAGAAGGAGGAGAAGGAGGGGGAGGAGGAGGAGGGAAGAGGAGGAGGGGAGGAGGAGGAGGAGGAATGTGAAGGGAGGAGGAGGGAGGAGGTAGAGGGAGGAGGAGGAGGAGGGAGGCGGAGAGAGGAGGAGGAGGGAGGAGGAGGAAGAGGGAGGAGGAGGAATGTGAAGGGAGGAGGGGGGAGGAGGTAGAGGGAGGAGGAGGGAGGAGGAGGAGGTAGAGGGAGGAGGAGGGAGGAGGAGGAGGGAGGAGGCGGAGAGGGAGGAGGAGGAAGGAGGAGGGGGAGGAGTGAGGAGGAGGGAGGAAGAAGGAGGAGGGGGAGGAGGAGTGATGAGGAGGAGGGAGGAGGAGGATGGAGGAGGAGAGAGGAGGAGGAGGGAGGAGGAGGGAGGAGGAGGAAGAGGGAGGAGGAGGGAGGAGGAGGAAGAGGGAGGAGGAGGAATGTGAAGGGAGGAGGAGGGAGGAGGTAGAGGGAGGAGGAGGAGGGAGGAGGAGGAGTGAGGAGGAGGAGAGGGAGGAGGAGGGGATGAGGAGGGAGGAGGAGGAGGGAGGAAGAAGGAGGAGGAGGGAGAAGGAGGGATGAGGAGGAGGAGGGAGGAGGAGGAAGAGGGAGGAGGAGGAATGTGAAGGGAGGAGGAGGTAGAGGGAGGAGGAGGAGGAGGAGAAGGGAGGAGGAGGGATGAGGAGGAGGGAGGAGGGGGAAGAGGGAGGAGGAGGAATGTGAAGGGAGGAGGAGGGAGGAGGTAGAGGGAGGAGGAGGAGGGAGGAGGAGGGAGGAGGAGAGTGAGGAGGAGGAGAGGGAGGAGGAGGAAGGAGGAGGGGGAGGAGGGAGGAAGAAGGAGGAGGAGGGAGAAGGAGGGATGAGGAGGAGGAGGGAGGAGGAGGAAGAGGGAGGAGGAGGAAGAGGGAGGAGGAGGAATGTGAAGGGAGGAGGAGGAATAGGGAGGAGGGGGAGGGGAAGAGGAAGAGGGTAGGAGGAAGAGTGGAGAGGAGGAGGGAGGAGATAGAGGGAGGAGGAGGAGGGAGGAAAAGGGAGGAGGAGGAGGGAGGAGGTAGGAGGAGGAGGAAGAGGGAGAAGGAGGGAGGAGAAGGAAGGAGGAGGAAGAAGGAGGAGGAAGAGGGAGGAGGATGGAGGAGGAAGAGGGAGGAGGAGGAAGGAGGAGGAAGATGAAGGAGGAGGAAGAGGGAGGAGGAGGAAGAGGGAGGAGGAGGAAGGAGGAGGAAGATGAAGGAGGAGGCCTGCCGGCACGGCACTTGATGATGATGATTGCCGTGTGACGATTCTGTGTAGTCACGTCATTTTCTTCCCTTTCCCTAGCGTTTTGGTTCGGGGATTCTTTCATCATCATCATCATATATTTACGTACGTATTTTGGGAGGGGGAGGAGGGAGGAGGAGGAAGAAGAAAAAAAAACTATGACAGTTGACAGCTCTGGAATGAAAGGAAGGCGTGTAGAAAATTTCATCTCAATCGGATGGGCCGTTCGCGAACAAATAAAGGACATACATATTTACATACATACATATATATATACATACACTTTGTTTTATAGATATATAGATTACTGTAGGGAGTTAACAAGTACCGCGTGTCAACTGAAATTATATTAATAAATCACGTGACATAGCAGCGTTTTTTGGTGTGTGTGTGTGTGTGTGTGTGTGTGTGTGAGAGAGAGAGAGAGAGAGAGAGAGAGAGAGAGAGGGAGAGAGAGATAGCGAGAGAGAGAGAGAGGGAGAGAGAGAGAGGGAGAGAGAGAGAGAGAGCATGCATTCGCGTGGGCAAATCTCAGTAACGTTTCGTTATGTGTAGTGAACAACACAATAAAATCCTATTTGCCACACACCAAATATTACTGAATGGAGAGTTATTGAAGTAAATGGCTTTTTCCGGTTGCTAGAGTTAGTCGTCCCGATCTCTCTGGCCGAGGGGTTACACTACTTTCTCCGTAATCCCGTTTATCACGCAGTCTCGTAGCGGACGAGAGCTGGAAGCGGTTCGACCCCCCCCTGATGACTTGCGGGATAACTGAGCCGGCCGCCCAGAAAGCAATGGCAAACTACTGAGCGTAATCTTGCCAAGAAATCAACAGACAGCTGAAAGATGCTGCTGTTGACAGCGATGTCCTGTAAAAGGATATGCGAATTTAAAAAAAAAAAAAAGAGTTAGTCGTATGGCCAGAATTTCTAGTGTTAGCCGCCTAATCCATTTTGGGAATTGTTCTATTATTCTACTTTCTGCCTGTTCTAATTGTACTTCTTCCTGAGTGAGCAATGGACATTAAAAATTATATATATATATATATATATATATATATATATATATATATATATATATATATATATATATATATATATATATATATATATATATATATATATATATATACCGATAATTTATAGGTCACATCCAAGAACAGGTGGCCAAGCGTTTTTGTTACAGTTCACATATACATATACCAACAGTCAGGATAGAGTCCCTGGAAATGTAAAGATCTCTATCTCCTGGGGATAACATACCTTACACCCGGACACAACTTAACTTACTTAACAACGGACTAGCTAGGCGACCTTTCTTGTCCTTGAAATGTCTCTTGCTGCTGAGTGCGGGCTGATAGTTTGTGGGAATTAATATTCAGCACCATCACTGCCCTTGTGGTCATCATCAAGTGCCTTGCCAACTGGCGTGGGAGATCATGCTTTGCCATTTCGCAGTTTCCAGCAGAATATTTCACTTCATGTACTGATATTTATCCATGATGAAAGCCTATTAATCTTCTCTTGCTGTTTTTCCCTGTCTCCTGTTCTATTAATCTTTCCAACTGTTACAACCAGTTAAAGTTGTTAAAACCAGTTTAAGTTGTTACAACCAGTTTAAGTTGTTACAACCAGTTCCAGTTGTTACAGTATCATTCAGTATGTTCCAGTTTTTCTATTTTCTCAACTGATTCAGTGCCAAACAAATGTAGGGTTGGCCCAAACAAAAATGGTTGGTGGATAATGGGAAGTAGGGGCTTAAAAGTTGTTAATAATATGGTAGCAGGCATGTTTTATATCAAGTTAAAGGGGGTTGCATAAGGAAAACTACTGTATATAATCCACTGGCAGACACAGAAAGTCACTAAAGACATTTAATCATCCCATGGCACTGATTCAAATAATGTACCATACTCTTTCTGATGTTTGTGATAAGTTCTTTGTTTCTTAGACTCTATCAAAACATTAAGATGTCTCATTATGTCTGCCTAAGGAATTTTCAGCTTTCTTCTGTAAAACCACCATTTTCTGGTTTCAAGTGATTTTTGTATGTTTACTCATTGTTCATGATTCATCATCATGTGGCAGACTTGGTTCTATGTTATACGCAGGAATTATTTTCTACCTTCCAGTTATATTTGTAATGTTTAAGTGTCTGTAATGATAATCCGGCTCTGTGGCAAATGGGTTACAGACGCAATTTGTAACCCCGCATAATCTGTTCAAAACACAGGTGGGGGTGATTTGGCAGCAGACCATTTTCCGTAAATTTTCATACAATCGTATGAATGCTGGCTTCTCAGAAAGCAATGGCAAACTACTGAACGTCAACTTGCCAAGAAATTTTGTAAAGGATATGTAACTAACATTTAAATCTAACTTTTAATCATTACATTATCATCATTAAGTTAATATTCTGCTCATTGATCTATCACCAGTTAAAGAGAATACTGACCAGAGATAATCCCGAGCAGACTGGGGATGTATCAGAGCAGAAGCTGCCAAAGAAGATGGAGACAAGGAAGGGATCATCTGTGGCTGCGGAACCTGCCTGTGATTTTTGTAAGCTGACCTCCCTGAGCAACCCCAAAGGTGTGCCAGAGACTCTGCTCCTGTGCAAAGATTGCACGGCCAAAGGTATGAGGTACCCTCCCCGCATGATTCATTTTTGTGTTTAATTCTCTTCTCCATTGTTTTTAAGTGTTCCTCTATTTTATTTCCATCTTGTTTCACACAATCCCAAACTGCTGATCCTATAGTATTTCATCTCCTCCACCACATGTGCTGTCTTGTCCAATTTATACACACTTCTAACCTTCCAGGTGCCAATTCTGGAAATTTCCCTGCATGGAAAGAAGTAAATCTGTGATCCGGAACTCTTTCCGTGCATCACACCGTGACACTTGTAGAAGAGCCTCGTGTCCTCCAGGTTGTTTTCCTTATCTTTAGACAATGTATATGGGTGGTTGGCTTTTGAGGTGGTTGGCTTTTGGGGTGGTTGGATTTTGGGTTGGTTGGATTTTGGGTTGGTTGGATTGTGGGTTGGTTGGATTTTGTAGCATAAGTTTTTCTATGGAATGTACAAGTGGAGGTCAGCTTGGCCGAATGGATAAGAGAACTCGCTCTTAAACATCCAGTGTCCTGATGCTGGGGTAGTGAGTTCAACCCTACCTGGTTAGTTGGACTAAAATGTTGACTTCTCATCCTTGACTTGGGGACGTATATTACAAGCGCCTCAGAAGTCGGAAGTGGGTTCGTCTAATGGCGAGGGACATTGTAATAAGGAAAGCTAATCCAGACACAAAAGTCGGTCCAGTGCACTAGAAGAAGTAGCATGTGTATGGACTATGCTTGAGTTCAAAGCAAAAATTAAGAATGTGCAGGTTAACCCCAGGTCTATCTCTCCCTCGTCATCTCTTGCAACATATTTGGCAGGTTACAGTACAGCTGGCAATGTGGTGAAGGGGTTACGGATGCAATTTGTAATAAAGAAAACAGCGTTCGAAACACAACTGAGGGCGATTTGGCAACAGACCAACTGGGGTTGGTTTTTTAAAACAAAGATATGAGTACTGGTCGTTCAGAAAGCAGTGGCTTACTAATAAACATAAACTTGCCAAGAAATCACAAACAGCTCAAAAATATTGGGGTTGACTATGATGTCCTGTAAAGGATATGCAACTAACTTGAACTTAGGTGTGCTGTGGTTGGATGGATGTTGCAGCTAAAGGTTTTCTATGGAATGTACAAATCAACCCCAAGCCTAACTCTCCTTCATCACCTCTGATGTCATATCTTTTACCCATGTGTGTCAGGTTACAGTAGTTACTATTCTTCTTTACTAAGTGTCTCTGTAACACACATGTGAAAACCTCCTTAGTCATCTCTTGTGATATGTATGGTAGATTATGGTGTTACTATTTTTTGCTTCTCTGGAAGATGATGGACAAGTTTGTTGTAGACATAGAACATTGGTCCACATAAACAAATATCCATACACAGCCACAAGGCTATTTGGTCATCTCAGTGAAATATCAGTTACAACAACATACATACAAAAACCTGATTTCTTGCACAGACATTATTCAGATAACAGTGCAGGAGGAGGAGAAAATGAAGATGATGGAGGAGGAGGAGAAAAAGAAACAGGAGAAGAAGAAGAAGAAGGAGGAGGAGGAGGAGGAGAAAAAGGAGGAACAAGAGGAAGAAGAAGGCGACAGAATAAGAAGAGAAAGAAGAAAAAGCAGAAGAAGAAGAAGGAGGCAGAAGAAGAAGAGAAAGAAGAAGGAGGAGGAGGAGGAGAAGAAGG
This sequence comes from Cepaea nemoralis, assembly GCA_014155875.1. Lineage (NCBI taxonomy): Eukaryota > Metazoa > Mollusca > Gastropoda > Stylommatophora > Helicidae > Cepaea > Cepaea nemoralis. The sequence goes on along the minus strand of JACEFZ010000492.1, from coordinate 172,080 downwards.
ACAAAAAAGAAGAAGCAGAGAAAAAAGAATAAGAAGCAGGAGAAGAAGAAAGAAGAGGAGGAGGAGAAGAAGAAGGAGAAAATAGAAGGAGGAGGAGAAGGAGAGGAAGGAAAATGAGAAAGAAGAAAAATAAGAAGTAAATAAGCAACAACATGAGCAGAAACAGCAATGATCAGCACTCTCTGAGTTCAGTTATCACCTGTGAATGTAATCCTTTGTTAACTTTGGACTGAGTTATGAAAATGGTTAAGTATTTTGGTCATATTTTGTTTTAAATGTTGCATATCCCTCCCAGGACGTCGCAGTCAACACCAGCACTTTTCAGCTGCTGTTGATGTACCAGGCAAGTAGTTTGTCTTTGCTTTCTGAACGACCGGCTCACACACCCCCGTAAGTTACCAGCGCGGCGCAATCTACTGCCGAATCTTGCAGCTGCTGTTTTCCCCACATGGATATACGGGACTATGAACAATGTCGCCACCCCTTTGCCATTGAGACCGGTCATATAGAGAACAATGGCCAGACTGCGGGAGCAGCAAATTAAAAGAGGGGTGGCCAAACAAGAACACTACGCAGGAAGCCAAAGAAGATTGATAAACCAACACAGAACTGGCGTCGTTAGCCGCTACACGCTGCGGGATTTGCTGAGGAGTCCGAGCACTTATGGACTGAATGGTTCGATGTGCAACGAGGATGATCTGTCGACTAACTAACTAACTAACTATATAGAGAATAACAAATGATTTTCTATTGATTTACTTAGTGTTTGGCTAACTGCATTGTGACTGGATTGCCCAGATTTTCCATGAATTAAAGAGGTTCTATTTGATTGGCAGCTCATCCATCCTGCATGAGTTACTCTAGTCTGCTGGCCATCAGGGCATACAGAGGGCCATGGCAGTGTATGGACTGTAAGACATGCTGTGTCTGCCAGGATGCCGGAGACCCAGTGAGTGTTGTGGATGCGTTCAAGATGTGATAGTTTATGGACATTTTATGTGGATATTTGACTGGGCTTCAAATGAAAACCTTAAAAATATGATAGATATTACAATAACCATACCATTGTCTTGTATCCTGTCAGTATTGTTGTTAAGGATGTCAAGAGTGCATAGCTGATGACATCACAGATGAATATGATGACATCATAAGGACTGTTTAAAGATGGCCACCCACTTTTGACATGCACCAAAGAGGAGCAGCGTTCTGTTATATGTTATTTGATCAATGAAGGGGTGAAACCTGTAGAAATTTATTGGCTAATGAAGGTCCAGTATGGCGATGCACGTCTGTCTCAGTCCAGCAAGTTTATGAGTGGAGTAGGAAGTTTCAAAACTTGTCAGTCCGATGAAGAGGTACAGCAGGTGGTGCATGAGTGATTACACATGCAACCAAGATAATTTTTTTAAAACAGGAATGCAAACACTTTATCAGCACTGGAGGACTTGCATATTCACACCCTCCAAAAAAATTTCAGGTTTTCATTTGAAGCTCCCTAGTATAAGTGTATATATGCAGAGGGAAGCTCAGAAGGTACTGAGTTCATCCAGAACATTGGGCTGCGAATTTGTCCAAAAAACTTTGCTATCTAATATTACACATCCCATTGATCCCTTGGGTAGTGATATTGCATACTTAGACTGATCAGATAAGAGCAAAAAACAATAGATACAGTGTGCAAGCTGTGCAAATTAAAAATCCCACGGCAGTTGGAAATTATAAAGAGTAGGTTGTAAGGCTGTAGCCCTGGCAAAACTGTTAAGCAAAAAAAAAAACACCCACGGGTAGATAGAACTCGTTACCTGGGATGGAATCTGTCTAGATCAGTGGTTCCCAAGCTTTTCAAGCAGAGGGCCATATCTAATATTTTCGGTAGTTAAGCAGGCCACAACTTTATAAAATTATAAAATTCGTACAATATCATTCTTGCCCTTCTTAACTTTGGTCAACAAAAGTCTAAAACTTTAAAGGCAGTCAATGTCAGTACTAAACTGCGGTCATTTTTTGGTTTACAATCAAAATTGTATTTAACAATACAATTTTAATCAGTTTCGAAAGTCGCTATTAATGTAATTAATTTACATTTGTAACTGTTATTCATAACCAGTTACTTAAGTTCAGGTGTCAGTTTATCAATATCTGGACACAAATCTGTTGTGCCCAGTGTCATAAGCGCAGCTAGAATACTGTCGGTGAGTCTGGAACGTTGCTTTTTTTTATAATGCTCATTGCGCCGGTCTCCCTGGTCAAGGAGTTAGCAGCTTTCTCCGTAACCCCGAATACTCTCGTGGTTGACGTGAGCGCAAGAGAATTGGAAGTGACTTATGAGAGTATGGAGCCGGTCGCTCAGAAAGTCGTGGCGTGCTGATGAGCGTAATCTAGCCTAGGAATCAACATACAGCTGAAAGATGCTGGTGTTGACCACAATATCCTGAAACAGGATGGAAACGAAAAAAAAAAAAATGCTCATTGCGGAAAATGACTGCTCGCATCTGTAAGTCGAACCAAAACGACAAATGTATCTCTGGGCGAATGAACGTAAGTGTTCAAATTGTTCAACAGGCAACAGTCGCCGATTTGAAATCATATGATCAGCTGAATGTGAAGCAGGCAGCTCCAGAAATTTACGTCTCAGTGCAGAATTGCATTTCAAATCAATTACTTCGTGCTGAAGGTTTTGCTGTAATTGGCAGATCTTGGCATAAGGAAATACGAACGGATTTATGAAGAGGGCAACATTATCCTTCTCTATTGTGAACTCTTGAAATATCAACTTAAAGATAGTCAGAAAACTTTTACCTTTTACTCTGTACTGTAACAAGTCATATTTCTTTTCCACCACAAGTTGGAAACACCTCTAAAGTCCCTTCAGTCAGCTGTCTTATAAACAGTCGTAGTCTCATTTTAAATGAAGAAATGTCATCACACAAATTTGTGAATAGTAATTTTTTTTCCCTAGATCCTCGCATTTAAAGAGTTTAAATGAGACGTGATGGCCACCAAAAATGTCAGGTCATTAAGCCAGTCATCGTCCAGCAGACATTCCTGTTCTGTAGGCAATGCATTTTTTTTTCCAGACAGAAACAGATAGACACTATTTTTCAGTGCCCCGAAACGTTACAAATCTTTCCTTTTAGATAGCCATCTCACATCACTGTGTAATAGTAGCTCACCGTATTCCTTGTTCAGGTCTTTAGAAACTATCTGAACTAATGCCTGTTCAGCGCCTTACTTCGAATTTTGATCACATATTTCAGAACAATATCCATGACATGTTTCAGATGTAAAGTCCACAGGTGCATTCGATAATATCTAAGCATAACAACCACGAGCAGAGTAAATTATCTCACACTGACGGGGCGCTCAGAACGCATTTTGTTTTTAAATTATTAAAATATATTGAACGAGGCTTCGCGTGCCACTTTCTTACAGCCGTGGCTGTGGGAACCTCTGGTCTAGATGAAGTATACATGACACAAATGCATATTGAAGTTGGACACACTGAGACTACAGAAATCAGAAGAAGACATAGGAAGATTTTACTGTCTGTGCATGTGGTGTGTTAAAGGATTTTCATGTGGGGGTTGAAGAATGTGCAGCGGTGATAGAAAATGCATGTATTAGGGTTCCCTTGGGAAGCCTTGGAGATGTGGTTTTATAGAAGAATGCTGAAAATTAATTTGCCAGCCAAAATTAGCAATCTGGACATTTTGAGGGAAGCTAAGTCACAAAGACAACTTGTCACAAAAATCAGAAAGAAGCAGTCATACTTGTTTGGCCTCATTATGAGAAGATAAAAACTGGAACATGTTGTGACAATCGGAAAGATTTGTAGAAAGAAAGACAGGAAGAAAGCGTGAGAAAGTTCTTGACAGTTTTCTGTCATAGCATGGAAGGGAGTCAATACATGAGTTGATTCATGCCATCGGAGATCACCATTTTTGAGAGGCATGGTCGCCCATGCCAGCTGGCAAGGCACTAGATAATGATGATGACTATCTCATACACATGTTTATCATGCAACATGTGCACACTCTCATCATGAGATGGGTAGCCATTACTCTCTTCCAGAGAAAGGTGGTATTCAGATTGTGAGGCTGAGTAGAGATGAGAATATTGAAGCCAAATCGATGAAATACTTAGAAGTGAAATCTGTTTGCAGCCTTTACTTCAAAGATCATATTGAGCATGCCACAATGAAAGAATGTGTACACATCCTTTAGTATTATATATTATATGTCTATATGTAAGGAGATTGAGTACTTAATGATTTACCTGGAGAGCCATTTGTTGATTTCCTGGACAAATATCACAGAATTCCTGACAGTTTCTGTTGTTTTCTTCGGCAGGATCAGATGTTGTTTTGTGATGGCTGCGATAAAGGCTATCACATGAATTGCCATAATCCCTCAGTTACGAAGAAGCCTTCAGGTAAAAATTATCATCGTCATAACATCCCACAATCATTACAGTTTTCATATTCATTATCATCACAACCACTATCATCATCATCATCATACTCTTCATCATTAATATTATCATCATCTCATCTTATCCCCAAAAAACATGACACTTGTCAGCATAGTCATCATTATACACTTCATCAACATAATCATCATTAATAACACACGAAGTACAACTCATAAAAATGCTCTATCTAGACCAACAAGCAGCAGTTAGAATAGATGGCGAGACATCAGACTGTTTTGACATCAAGCAAGGAGTCCGTCAGGGCTGTGTGCTATACCCTATTTGTTTAACCTGCACGCGGAAAATATAATGAGAAATGTCAGAGATGATATAACCAGGGAGCTATATGATGCCCTAAATATCAGTGGTGATAAAATACCAGAGATTGATATGCTGATGATACAGTATTGCTATCCACATCACAGAATGGTATAGAAAACCTAATAACCTCAACCCAAAGAAATAGTGAAAATCACAACTTATATCTTAACATAGTAAAAAAAAAAAAAAAAAAGATAATGCATACAGATAAAACTACTAAGGAGAAAGAAATATATGTTAATGAGGGAAGCTTGGAGGTGATGGAAAATTTCAAATATCTTGGGTCATTTAATATCAACAATGGTGACACAATGAAAGAAATTATACGACGACTATTAATTGCTGTTCAAAGACTAAAACAACTGAATAAATTATGGAGTGGGACAGACAGATAACTACAAAAATTAGATTTTTAAGAACATGCATCTTTCCCATTGCAACATGTGCCTGTGAGACCTGGACACTTACTAAACAAGCTGAACAGTGCATAAATGCTTTTGAATATAAATGTTATAGATTGGTTCTAAGAATATCGTGGGTAAAGAAAAGAACAAATGCTTCCATACTTCAAGAGCTGAATATTGAAGAGGGTTGGTTATTAAAGACGATAAAACAAAGAAAATTGATATATTTTGGTCACTTGAAACGTCATTAGAGTTTGGAGAGAACAATAATGGAGGGGTATATGCCTGGGAAGAGAGGAAGAGGAAGGCCAAAGAGAAGATGATCTCCAGATGTGTGTATTGGATGCGGGACATCTTGCTTACGATCAAGAAGTTTTCCGGAAGGTTGTTATGGGAGCTAGGTTCTGCAAAGGACATGCTACTGAATAAATGAATGAAAGTGAAGGGAACATTACCAACTTAGACAAATCTCAGCCAGTCCATATTTACTGTGCTCAGTCTTGACCTGGCTACATCTTAACCCTACCAGACCGCTGTACCAATTTTTCGGTAATTTCCTAATCTGCCGCTATACCGCTGTACCTAATTTTCAGTATTTTGCCTAGTATGTGAAAAAAAATGCGTCGCAAACTAAAAATAACCAACCAATCGTTGTCAAACCTCATGGTTAGCCATTGCAAAAGTCTGCCTCCATAGGTTTGAATTGACTTTGTGTGGTTTAACGCGAAAAAATTCTGAAAATTCACAATGAAACGAGCGACTGATGAACCAAGCACTTCAATAAGTAAGCAAAGTAGATCTAGGTTTTTCACAGTCCAACAGGTGATCCATACTTTGGTTTATTCAGACTGGATTGGCACACAAAGGTGGAATATTGGCGCTAGATGAAAGGTAGACCTATTTTCTACAATGTCTCCAAGTTACATCTTATTCTAACCACTTGTTTGCATGTAACTAAAATTTTTCTATATCATGTTGGTTTTTTCTATTTGATGCCCAGGAGCCCAGATATAGTGGACAGTTAGGTTCAGGGCCTCAGGTCTGGTAGGGTTAATAAGCCTCTGCACACAAGTTCCAGTACTTGACTTGCAGACCCCACTGATTTCTGTCCTTGGAGAGGGGAAGGAGAACTCTACAATACAGCCCTAATGGACATATTGCTGTGATATCGGGTCGAAAGACAAGTATATACAGCAACCTCACTTTGACACATGCAAGCCCATCCCAATGCTGAAACCTGAAAGTCAGTTGATTAGATTAACAGAGTTGAGCATCTGTGACTTGGGGGATAATGACATGCACAGTTTTGCAATTTGTATTGATTTTGATGGTATGTGACATTGACATTCAGAAAACAGTGGGGAAAGTGCTGAGCTAAATTTGTCTTTAAATCACAAAATGCCAACAAATGCTGGGGTTGAATGCCACTTCCTCTAAAGGACATGCAACAACTATTTTAAAGAGTTAAAACTATAATCTTCCAAATGATTCATCAATCAACCAACAAAGTCTTTGTTTACTAGTTATCTAATAATCATGATTATTATAACCACGGTGCTGAAATAGTTATTATAATCATGCTGCTGACATGGTTATTGTAATCATGATCTGATATGATTATTACAGCCATGTTATTGCTATGGCTATTACAACAGTGTTGGTGCTATGGTTATTACAGCCATATTACTGCTATGATTATTACAACCATGTTACTGCTATGATTATTACAACCATGTTACTGCTGCGTTATTACAGCCATATTACTGCTATGTTATTGTTTGTGTTGAAGAAACATGGGCATGCTCTCATCATGTTACTGCAATGTTATTACAACCATGTTACTGCAATGTTATTACAACCATGTTACTGCAATGTTATTACAACCATGTTACTGCTATGATTATTACAACCATGTTACTGCAATGTTATTACAACCATGTTACTGCAATATTATTACAACCATGTTACTGCTATGATTATTACAACCATGTTACTGCAATATTATTACAACCATGTTACTGCAATGTTATTACAACCATGTTACTGCAATGTTATTACAACCATGTTACTGCAATGTTATTACAACCATGTTACTGCAATGTTATTACAACCATGTTACTGCTATGATTATTACAACCATGTTACTGCAATATTATTACAACCATGTTACTGCAATATTATTACAACCATGTTACTGCTATGATTATTACAACCATGTTACTGCAATGTTATTACAACCATGTTACTGCAATATTATTACAACCATGTTACTGCTATGATTATTACAACCATGTTACTGCAATGTTATTACAACCATGTTACTGCTATGATTATTACAACCATGTTACTGCTATGATTATTACAACCATGTTACTGCTATGATTATTACAACCATGTTACTGCTATGATTATTACAACCATGTTACTGCTATGATTATTACAACCATGTTACTGCTATGATTATTACAACCATGTTACTGCTATGATTATTACAACCATGTTACTGCTATGATTATTACAACCATGTTACTGCTATGTTATTACAGCCATATTACTGCTATGTTATTGTCTGTGTTGAAGAAACATGGGCATGCTCTCATCATGTTACTGCAATGTTATTACAACCATGTTACTGCAATGTTATTACAACCATGTTACTGCAATGTTATTACAACCATGTTACTGCAATGTTATTACAACCATGTTACTGCAATGCTATTACAACCATGTTACTGCAATGTTATTACAACCATGTTACTGCAATGTTATTACAACCATGTTACTGCAATATTATTACAACCATGTTACTGCAATATTATTACAACCATGTTACTGCAATGTTATTACAACCATGTTACTGCAATATTATTACAACCATGTTACTGCAATGTTATTACAACCATGTTACTGCAATATTATTACAACCATGTTACTGCAATGTTATTACAACCATGTTACTGCAATATTATTACAACCATGTTACTGCAATGTTATTACAACCATGTTACTGCAATGTTGATACAGCCATATTACTGCAATGTTATTGTCTGTGTTGAAGGAACGTGGGAGTGCTCCCAGTGTCGGCTTGAGAACCTCTCACTCCAACGAACTGAGTTCATGTCCAGACAAACAAGCCATCATACTGTCTCTCATGGTTGGTTGGTTGTTGTTGTTGTTGTTAGCTGCTGTTGTTGATGTTGTTTTTATTATTGTTATTATTATTTTTGTTGTTATTGTTGCTGTTGTTATTGTTAGAGGAGTGGCTGGCCAAGTGGCTAAGAATGGCGGGTTCTCCTTTGGGAGACCTGCTTTCCTTGTATCCTCAATAAGGTGTGGATTTTTTTCTGTCTAGGGAAACATTAACAACCCTAACCTGCACAGTTTGCGGTGACTGCACTAGCCAGGCAGCCCTAATTCCTCAAACACAAGATTCACCATGGATTGTATGGACTTCTACAAAGATGGCATAGAGGAAATGTCATCAATAGATTTATCTATCTAGAACATAAAGGACCGAGATCTGTGGATAGATATGTACACCCATGTCTTTTTTCAAGGCACATAATGATGATGATGAGTATTCTTGGGACATAAAAGGCTCAGTAACAACTGGCTGGAACACAAAGAGTTAAAATATAACAACACAGAGTGAGTTAAAGTAACAACTGTCAGTGATGGACAAGCCATTATGTCACCCATTCACATGTGGTCAGTCATGGACAAGCCATCATGTCACCTATGTTTTAACCCATAAACTTGTGGTGAGAGTCTTGCTGTAGAATGAGTTAAAATCATTGCTTTGAGTTGAAGAAGGAAATGATGGGGAGGCAGAGAACTAGTCACCAAACCTCATCATACAGTGACCTGCCATGTAAGGTTACATATCCCAAGTTCATGAACAGCCACTTCACCATAATTGTTAACATTGTCAGTACCTGTTAAAATATTTTTCTCCAAACATTTTTCTAGTGGTTATCCATTTCCTTCCACACCTCAAATTTTATATTTTATTTTGGATTGTAGTTTTTTTTTTTTTAAGTTTTAGGAATTTAGCCATGTCAGTGGTCAATTACAGACTACATGATGTGACTTAGATTATTCAGTTTTGAATTTAAATATTTCAGACCTCCAATGCTGTTGTATATTAAACAGGACATGTTTGTTCCAGGACATAGATAGCTGAATCAGGAGAGGTTTAGTTTATGATGGAGAAAGAGGAAATAGAAGAGGTTCTTCCATGACACAATGGAGAAAGTTGAAATAGGAGAGGTTATTCTATGATGGAGAAAGTTGAAATAGGAGAGGTTTATTCTATGATGGAGAAAGTTTAAAAAAGAGAGGTTATTCTATGATGGAGAAAGTTGAAATAGGAGAGGTTTATTCTATGATGGAGAAAGTTTAAATAGAAGAGATTTATTCTATGATGGAGAAAGTTTAAATAGAAGAGATTTATTCTATGATGGAGAAAGTTGAAATAGAAGAGGTTATTCCAGAACAGAGGAAGCCAAACCGGAACCAGTATATTTTGGAACTATAAAGGATGAAACAAGATGGAGTTTGCAACAACAACAAAAATGTTCAGCTACTGACTGAACAGTGAATATTACTGTGGTAGCACAATAGTGTCTTTATTTGCATTATTTCTGGAGATCGTCTGGGGAGGAAGGGAGATGTTCAGCTCACCCCATTATTATTCTATGATTTAGTATAAGTAATAGCCTAACATCTTTCCCACTTAGGAGTATTAGTCTGTAAATTTATTGATTGGCTTACATACAGGGTATTTTCCGAATTTATATTATATATATATATATATATATATATATATATATATATATATATATATATATATATATATATATATATATATATATAATATAAATTCGGAAAATACCCGATAATATATCATATTATTTTCAGAATCTGCGCCACCTACTCCTGCAGAATCACCTACCCCAACTAACCTTGCCAGGTAAGCATGTATCTCTGATCTAACTTACCTCACCAGGTAGACATAAATATCTGATCTAACTTACCTCACCATCCATCCATCCATCATGTGCCATGCCGGTAAGCGTGGGCAGTCATGTTTTGCCATCTCACTCGATCACCAGAGTCATGGATCAGCTCCATGTTCCTGTCTCAACCATGCCATGTGGCCAAGCCATCCATGTATTTGCTTCTAGGTCTTCCTCTTGGTCTGTTCCCTTCAATCTTACCAGTTATCACCAAGTTCTCCAATCCATCTCTTCTCATAACAAGCCCAAAAAATTCTAGAGTGGGGGATCACCAGGTAGATATAAATATCTGATCTAACTTACCTCACCAAGTAGACATAAATATGTGATCTAACTTACCTCACCAAGTAGACATAAATATCTGATCTAACTTACCTCACCAAGTAGACATAAATATCTGATCTAACTTACCTCACCAGGTAGACATAAATATCTGATCTAACTTACCTCACCAAGTAGACATAAATATCTGATCTAACTTACCTCACCAAGTATACATAAATATCTCATCTAACTTACCTCACCAGGTAGACATAAATATGTGATCTAACTTACCTCACCAAGTAGACATAAATATGTGATCTAACTTACCTCACCAAGTAGACATAAATATGTGATCTAACTTACCTCACCAAGTAGACATAAATATCTGATCTAACTTACCTCACCAGGTAGACATAAATATCTGATCTAACTTACTTCACCAAGTAGACATAAATATCTGATCTAACTTACCTCACCAGGTAGACATAAATATCTGATCTAACTTACCTCACCAAGTAGACATAAATATCTGATCTAACTTACTTCACCAAGTAGACATAAATATCTGATCTAACTTACCTCACCAGGTAGACATAAATATGTGATCTAACTTACTTCACCAAGTAGACATAAATATCTGATCTAACTTACCTCACCAGGTAGACATAAATATCTGATCTAACTTACCTCACCAAGTAGACATAAATATCTGATCTAACTTACCTCACCAAGTATACATAAATATCTCATCTAACTTACCTCACCAGGTAGACATAAATATGTGATCTAACTTACCTCACCAAGTAGACATAAATATGTGATCTAACTTACCTCACCAAGTAGACATAAATATGTGATCTAACTTACCTCACCAAGTAGACATAAATATCTGATCTAACTTACCTCACCAGGTAGACATAAATATCTGGTCTAACTTACTTCACCAAGTAGACATAAATATCTGATCTAACTTACTTCACCAAGTAGACATAAATATCTGATCTAACTTACCTCACCAAGTAGACATAAATATCTGGTCTAACTTACTTCACCAAGTAGACATAAATATCTGGTATAACTTACCTCATCAGATAGACATAAATATATGGTGTAACTTACCTCACCAGGTAGACATAAAAATATGGTCTAACTTACCTCACCAGGTAGACATAAATATCTGATCAAACTTACCTTACCAGGTAGACATAAATATCTGGTCTAACTTACCTCACCAGGTAGACATAAATATCTGATCTAACTTACCTCACCAGGTAGACATAAATATCTGATCTAACTTACCTCACCAAGTAGACATAAATATCTGATCTAACTTACCTCACCAAGTAGACATAAATATCTGATCTAACTTACCTCATCAAGTAGACATAAATATCTGATCTAACTTACCCCACCAAGTAGACATAAACATCTGGTCGAACTTACCTCACCAAGTAGACATCAATATCTGATTCAACTTATCTCACCAGGTAAGTATGGACATCTGATCTGACTTAAGATTCTATGTGTTAGAATATAATGAGCAATGGAAACAGTGAAACAGCACTTTGGTCTGGAGGTGTTAAAGTTATGATATTCAGAATAAAATTAACAGCAATGAAAGTGATAAAAGTGAAAGGCGAATCCATCCATCCATCCATCATGTGCCATGCCAGTAAGCGTGGGCAGTCATGTTTTGCCATCTCACTCGATCACCAGTCGTGGATCAGCTCCGTGTTCCTGTCTCGACCATGCCATGTGGCCAAGGCATCCAGGTATTTGCTTCTAGGTCTTCCTCTTCTGTTCCCTTCGATCTTACCAGTTGTCACCAAGTTCTCCAATTCATAACATGCCCAAAAATTTTGACTGTCTGCGTTTAATGTCTCTAATCAGTTTACGATCTTCATTTGTTTCTTGAAGGACCTGTTCATTGGTCTTTCTGGCTGTCCATGGTATTCTTTGTATTTTCCTCAGAAACCACATTTCTACAGCCATCAGATGTTTTTCAGCTTGACTGCTCATTGTCCAAGCTTCACATCCATAAAAGACAGTAAATAACATTGTAATAATAATAATTAACATAAATAAATGTTGTAAAATACAGAATAGACAAACGGAACGACACAGGTTTTTTAATACGGAACAACCTGTAGTAACACCTGATGCTTCTGAGTTGAGTTGAGTTGAGAACCAACATTACAGCCCTTGGGATATTCCCATATGAACTCTATTCTCATCAACAACCAGTGAAGAGTGCCAGTGCTAATGGTACCAACTGCAATCTGATTATGTGTCCTTCTGACTAAATACAAATGGACAATTGAAATATATACTGGACATAACTTGAAAGATATCAGAGAGCAGATGAAAACCTTTTCTCTATGGAGAGCCACAAGGCAGAGAAAGAAGAAGGGTAAAATTTACCATCAATTTAATCTGACTTCCTCCAGGGTTCAGAGAAAAATTGTCAAATTTTGATACACAGTTGAAGCCGAAGGACATGTTAAGGTTGACTTTTGTATTTCTGAATTCATTTTTCAGCAACGCAGACCCACAGATACCTACCAATCCATGCTATCTTGGTGACAGTAGATACCCAGATGCTTCTGGATGGTCAGTGAATGATGTGGCTGACTATTTGACATCTGCAGGCTTTAGGGAAGAGGCTAAAGTGTTCCGTGAACAGGTACTACTGGTGGAAGAATTGTCTGTTTGTTTTTCTACATCTCTTTCTGAGATAATTCTCAGTTTAGAAAGTGATGAACCTTGACATTCACTTCTGTGTAATGGTAACCTTGAAATTTTGTTCTGTGTAATGGTAGCCTTGACATTTGGTTCTGTGTAAAAATAACCTTGACATTCAGTTCTGTGTAAAAGTAACCTTGACATTCACATATCTGTAAACGGAGAGAGATGTTTTATTTTTGGTTTGCTCGCTTTCAACTCAAGCATAGTCCATACACATGTTGCTACTTCTAGCGCACTGGACTTATTTGTACATGTGGATTAGCTTTCCCTATTACCAGTGTCCCTCACCATCAGGTGAGCCCACTCCGACTTCAGAGGTACTTGTAATTTATGTCCCCAAGTCAAGGCCAAGCCTTTTATGAAACTTATGTTAAAATGTTTGGTTTTAACTTTTTTCATTTATTTGTATATTTTCTTTTTGTGTAATATATTTTTGTATACATATGTTAAGCATTTATGATTTACTATCTGACGACCCGGCCTGGCATCGCCAGGCACCTCTCGGGGAGCGTCTCATTGAATTCATATAAGTAGTCATTATACATTCAAATACATTTCTCTAAGCGCACAGAGTACGCGTTCGGCCCCTGCTCCCATTCCTGTTGCACGTCTGTTTCTGATTCTCCTGTTCCCGTTGCTCGTCTGTTCCTGATGCTCCCATTCCCGTTCCCATTGCTCGTCTGTTTCTGATTCTCCTGTTCCCATTGCTCGTCTGTTCCTGATGCTCCCATTCCCATTCCCATTGCTCATCTGATTCTGATGCTCCCGTTCCCGTTGCTCGTCTGATTCTGAAGCTCGTAATACCTTTTTCTTTCGCGTAAAAATAAAAAACTGATTTTAAACTAACTAACTATTTCAGCTGGATCCGCGGGAGTGAGAACAACATCCGTACAAAATTTCATCTCAATAGGATGAACCATTCGGGAACACACAAAGGGCACACACACAAAGAAACATTATAAGTAGATATATGAAATGGAAACAAATAGGTATTTTAAATTCCTGCGAGAAAAAACGAATTCAACATTAACAAACGTTGCACATACCTTACAAGGAGATCCACGTGTCGCGAAATACAGGTGAAAAATCCGAAATCAGAAGCACTCAATAAATATAAAAATGAATAATAAAATAAGATAAAATACACACGAACGCATACAATACGACACACAGACGTTTCGATTCTAAGAATCTTTGTCAATGACAACACAGATAGCTGACGACAAACAACGACAAAAACACAAACACACGACCTATCACTTATAGTGCACAACCTGATAATTCCATGTGGGGAATTACCAAATTCCCCCACATGGAATTATCAGGTTGTGCACTATAAGTGATAGGTCGTGTGTTTGTGTTTTTGTCGTTGTTTGTCGTCAGCTATCTGTGTTGTCATTGACAAAGATTCTTAGAATCGAAACGTCTGTGTGTCGTATTGTATGCGTTCGTGTGTATTTTATCTTATTTTATTATTCATTTTTATATTTATTGAGTGCTTCTGATTTCGGATTTTTCACCTGTATTTCGCGACACGTGGATCTCCTTGTAAGGTATGTGCAACGTTTGTTAATGTTTAATTCGTTTTTTCTCGCAGGAATTTAAAATACCTATTTGTTTCCATTTCATATTGTTATATCCTGCTGCAGCCGCTGCTTTTTCTCTCTATGTAGATATAACTGTTCATAACTAATTTCTGGTTTAATCAGAGAGTGAGTTCCCTTGGAGCAAGATGGCAAGACATTTCTTCGTCTGTTTCTGAAACTGGTAATGCCTTTTTCTTTCGTGCTTGAGGAAAAATTGTTCATTTTAAACTATCTATTTCAGTTGGATCCGCGGGAGTGAGAACAACATCTGTACAAAATTTCATCTCAATCGAATGGACCGTTCAGGAACGCATAAAGGACATACAAACAAACAAACATTCTCTTACATATATATATATAAGAATTCAAGAGACCTACACAGATGTCACCGAAGAACTAGAACCAGACATACTAAAAGAAGAAATTATAGAAGCCATCAGATTAGCCCCATTGAACAAATCACCAGGACAGGATGAAATATCAAATGAACTAATTAAAGCAGCAAGAGAAGTAGGAACAGCTTGGCTACATAGACTATTCAACCATGTTTGGGTAGAACAACAGACACCACGAGACTGGGGAAACGCCATAATTATCCCAGTTTGGAAAAACAAAGGCAGCAAGAGAGACTGCACACAATACAGAGGCATTTCACTATTGAGTCATACTGGGAAAATATTTTGCAAAATTCTTGAAAAAAGATTACGAACTACTCTAGAACCCCAGCTAAGCGAAACGCAACTTGGATTTAGGAAAAACAAAGGATGCACAGACGCCATTTTTGCTCTTAGACAACTTATAGAAAAATCAATCGAATTAATGAAACACTCTACTTAGCCTTTGTCGACCAAGAAAAGGCATTTGATAGGGTAGATAGAAACAAGCTGTGGGAAATCCTTAAACAATATGGAGTGAGTACACATCTAACAAACCTATGTAGAAGTTTATACAACAACAGTGAATGCATAGTGAGAGCAACTGGAGGACACTCAGAACCCTTCACCATAAGATCTGGAGTACGACAAGGTTGTGTCCTGTCCCCTCTCTTGTTCATAACATATATAGACAACATATGTAAAGAAACCAGCCAAGCAGAGACAGCAAGAATACCGCAGTGACGAGAACACAGAAGAAGAACCATCTGCAAATCTAACCATTAGAGAACTCCTGTTTGCGGACGACCAAGCACTAATAGCAAAATCAGAAGCTGAATTACAAGACCACATGAATAGTCTAAACGAAATGTGTAGGGAACATAACATGAAAATTAGCACAAGCAAAACAGAGGTAATGACTATAACTAAAGAAGAAAAAACAACAACAATTCACCTAAACGAACATCCCTTGAAACAAGTAAAGAGTTTCAAGTACCTAGGAAGTATAATATCATCAAATGGCAGATCAGAAGACGAGATCGAAAATAGGTGCAATAAGGCAAATCAACTCATTGGACAAATGGCACCAATACTAAAGAACAAACATGTATCAATAACTACTAAGAAAGCACTTTACAACACAATCTTCCTACCAACTCTGTGCTACCAATGCCAAACCTGGACAATGACAGAAAAAGAGAAAAGAAAAATCACAACAACAGAAATGAGGTTCCTGAGAAGAATACTCAACGTATCAAGAAGAGATAAGATCAGAAATGAAGAAATCAGGACTAAAGTGGGGGTTAAAGCAGCACTAGATTTTATTAGAAAGCAGCAAGTCAAATGGTTTGGCCTATGCAAGTAGGTTACCAGTCAACAGCATGCCACAACAAGCAATGATGTACAGACCAGATGGAAACAGAGGAAGAGGCCGACCACGTAAACAGTTGGACGGAGGGAATAGCAGAATCCATGGGAATGTCGATATACGATGCCCATAACCGGGCACTCTCACGAAGTTTATACTTCACCTCAACACCACAAGGTACAAGAGGAACATGATGAGATGAGATGAGAGAGATATATATATATATAGATAGATATATATAGATATATAGATATAGTATTATTAGACTTGTTTAGAATATCAACTAAATGTAACAGATGTTATATTGTTTCTGTATTATCGCCAGGAAATAGATGGTGTTGCACTGTTGCTTCTGAAGCGAACTGACGTCCTCCGAGGACTAGAACTCAAACTTGGCCCTGCCCTCAAGTTGAACAGACATATTCAAGGCCTGCAGACAGCTCACCAGCAGGAGACAGTGTAGGCAGTGCCAGTTAGACAAAACTCTCTGTGATTTAAAAAAGAAATACATAATTTATGTATATACTGAAAGTAGGCCAACTTGGCAACAGGAAGTAATGTTTAGTTTTGCTTCTATAAAATTTAACTCTTTGTGTACCAAACCACATATTTGTATATGATAATCACAATGTTAACCTATGTTTTATTTTGTAAGAATGTTCATCACAATACTCTGGATAAATCTATAATGTTCAGTCTAGCTAAGTCACAGTTTTAGTATGTCACTGACAGATGCTGACAACAGGAATGCATTCTGATCAGTTATAATGGTGACAATGATTTTAGTAAGATATATCACATGTTAGTGATGTCCTTATAACACACTAGTTCAGAACAAATCTATGCAGTCTCCCCTATCCCGTCTTTATGCATCCAGTGCTACATCTGACAGAAATGTCGGTACTTTTACTCTTATTGTCACATGAGTGGCCACATCAAATGTCACAGTTTGAGATCATGGCGCCATATGAGATGATGGTGCTATATGAGATGACAGTGAACAAAAGACATTCACCTAAGCTCATTTTTTTAAAGCAAATTCTGGCTTACGATGGGCAGCATTAATTTGAAGCTCATTGCTTAAGACTTACTTATATCTGATAAGTACACTGTGTGTCAACTCACAGATTATCAGAAATGACTTGTAGAAATGCAGGAACGGAATACAAGTAATTTATTTGACTTAATTTTGACTTATAGAAGTGTAACTACTGTGGCTACTACCAGTTGAGTTTAGAAAATTTATGCTGAGTTTTATCAGTCACTTCAAGTGGTGCATCTTATGATAATTAAATCAAGGTCACTTTTGCACACCTTGAGGTGTATTGGACATATGATGCCAGACTCACATTTGTACAGCCCAGTCGGAACTCCAGGGATGACATGGTCAGTCGGAACTCCAGGGGTGATGTGGTCAGTCGGAACTCCAGGGGTGATGTGGTCTGACCCGTGGTAGCCATCTTTACTTTCTGTGACATTTCCTAGTGCCTGTTCAAGACAGGGTTGCCTAGGGAGCTCAGGTTGATTAAAAATACTTTGCCTCAAAGCAGATTTGAATCCCTGACCACTGGGCCAGGAGGTGATATCCCAGGCACTATGCTACCATGGCTTCCTGGTTCATGGGACAGTACAAATTCAAGATACTTTGGATAGTGGCAGTCTGGGTAGCGGGAGAATTTGCAGACGTTTTGTAGTCTTTCAGGTGATCTGTGATGACAGTAATGTTCTGCAGAGAATCATGTGTGATTTCAAACTTATTTATGTTCATTGTCACCATTCAAGTGCCTTTGATGCCAACATGTCAGCTCTTTCATTTTATGTAAATGTGTAAGCTATGTTATGTTTATACCCGACTGTGCCATTAATTCTCTATCATTGTAAATGACTTGAAGTATGATTAAATGGATGCCTGAATGCAATTAATGTTTCTTTATGATTGTTTTAACATCAAGCTCCCCTCAGGTTTTAGTTTAGAGTGTGTTGACAATTAAATATTTAAAACAAAATACGAGGGGGCTTCACATGAATACCTTAAAAGTGTGATAGCCAACAGGCTCGTCAAGCAACCAGCCAACCAACCATCCAGCCAACCAACCAGCCAGTCAGCCAAATAACCAGCTAATCAACCAGCCAACTAACCAACCAATCATCCAGCCAACCAATCAGCTAACCAACAAGCCAACTAACCAACCAAACAAACATGTTAAATTTTTTTAAATATTACAAGATTGTTTTATGTATTTAGTATAATTTGCTGACATTGCATTTGGTACTGTGCAGACAAGAAAGCTTCACTGAAACAGAGGCCATACTAATTGATAATCATGTATTTGTCAGTGACTGTGGCAATGGGATTGTGTTCACAGTTTTGTCATAGAGTCTTCAGAGTCAGCTGCAGGATATTTGGAACCAGATTGCTTTGCATTGATTTTCACAATGTTATGTGCATTGACCATTCAGAAAGCAATGTCAAAATATTGAACATAAAATTGGCTAGAAAATCACAGACAGCCAATAAATTCTGCGGTTGATTGCAATGTCCTGTAAAGAGATGCAGCTAAATTAACTGTTTTTAATATTACCTGAATGTTGGTAAGTTGTCTACCCTTGTAAGTTGTAGCTTGTCCATGGATCAATAAAGTGAGTTGATGGTAATTGGAGGCAGCCATGATAGCTATTGCCTGACATTTGAAACAATATTGAGTGTAACATCAGGATGTAATCTGCAATTAATTGTTGACATTTGAAACAATGCTGTTTGTAATATCAGGGTGTAATTTGCATGTATTTGCCTGGCGTTTGAAAGAATACTGGATGAAATATCAGCGTGCAATTTTCATTTACAAGCCATATTAATCAGGTGCTTGCTCGTGATGACAGTGGTCTCAGTCCAATCACTAGTAGTGCTGGCTTGCTTGTGGTACAGTCCAATCACTAGTAGTGCCAGCTTGCTTGTGGTACAGTCCAATCATTAGTAGTGCCAGCTTGCTTGTGGTACAGTCCAATCATTAGTAGTGCCGGCTTGCTTGTGGTACAGTCCAATCACTAGTAGTGCCGGCTTGTTTATGTTTACTAAAAAAAAGGTAGTTGCATATCTTTACAGGACATTGCAGTCAACCTCAGCATTATTTTTGTTGTTTGGGATTTCTTTGCAAGCTTGCGATAAGTGGTTTGTAATTGTTTTCTGAGTGACCGGCACTCATACCATTCTAGGAGGACCAATGCAATGGCGGTCTGCATCCATGTCACCCGCAGCTGTGTTTCGAGTGCGGAACGAGGAAATTGTGAACTGCGTCCGTGACACCTTCGCCACAGAGCACCAGTCCCAATATTTACCTTTTGCTCACATGGACACCACTCCTGATTAACTCTCCCTATTACCAGTGTCCCTCGCCATCAGGCCAACCCACTCCAACTTCAGAGGTAATTGTAATTTACATCACCAAGTCAAGGACGAGAAGTCAACATTTTAGTGCAACAGACCGGTGTAGGGGTTGAACCCGCTACATCGGCATCAGCACACAGGATGTTTAACAATGGGCTCTCTTATCCATTCAGCCATGCTGGCCTCCTTGTCCACATCAGATAAGACAGTCGAGAGGTTTTGTTTCTGTTCTTGTTGTTTTAAGACTGGTGATCCAAACAGTTGCACATTCTGTGATTCACGTATTTATACATTCATATTGCATTTGTGTTCTTTGTTGACTACTTATGAATTTTTGTTGTAGTTCTCAAATGTTTTATCCGGATGGCTAAGTCTAGATGAAAATGTTTTCATGACTCAATAGTTTTCATAGATTAGATCAATCTTGAAATACAGATTTAGAATTTTGGCAATTTTTCATCATAATACAGAAAACAACTGATAATATTATCATGAAACTTCATTCAGAGAAAATAAATTGAATAATGAACCAACACGCCCACCTCTGTAGAAAAGTCATTATTTGTATGGTTTTTATTTTACATTTGTATCTGTCCAAGGACGTACACACAGCTTGTATGGTTTTTCATTTTACATTTGTATCTGTTTAAGGCTGTACACATGGTTTTTATTTATTTTTTTTCCATTTTACATTCGTATCTGCCTAAGGGCACATACATAGTTTGTATGGTTATTCATTTTACATTTGTTTTTGTCTAAGACTGTACATGTGGTTTTCATTGTTTTTTCATTTTACATTCGTATCTGTCCAAGGATATACACACAGTTTGTATAATTTTTTCTTACATTTTTTTAAATCTCTGGACTCACACATTTGCATGTTTTTTTGTTATTATTTTTATATGTCTAATGATGTACACATAGTTTGTATATTTGTCACATTTTTATCTGTCTAAGGACATACACACAGTTTTTATGTTTTCCCCCCACAATTTTACATCTATAATGACATATTCTGCTGCCAGCTTCTCCCCTTTTTTAAACACTTATATCTGTCTTATGACTTACATACGATTTGTCTAAAGACGCTTGCAAAATTTAAATTGTTTGTCACATGTGTTTAAGTATGCGGGGAGGGGGGGGGGGGGGGGGGGGGGGGGGGGGGGGGGGGGGGGGGTTCAATAAGTAAGTCACAAATGGCTGTGGAAAAATAACTAAATATGATAACAACTTGAAACCAGTTTATTTTTATAACATACATTGTCCTTTATTTCTTTACATAATATTCCACCAACATTGATGCACTACTTATCGCATCGTTTTATCAGCCCCCCCAAAACGGCGCAAGAACTGTGTGCTCTTTTTCTAAACCCCTTTTCACTTCACTTTCAATTTCGGGTCATTGCGCCTTGAGAAAATGTTTTTTTCCCGTTTTGCACGTTTTTACGGAAAAAACATTTTCAGGAAAACGGGAAGCTTTTCCTTATGAATGCTTTTGCGGCAGTCCTTTTGCCCACAAAAAACGCACAAAAACCGTTTTTTTGGTTGTAACTCGTAAGTACGTCCCTTTTGTTTATACACTGCGCAGCGCATAGAACCCCTAGTCCCCTGCGAAGGGGAAATAAGTTTGATGTTGCGTCCCCTTGAAAACCTGTAAAAGAACCAACTACAGTACCTCCCACCCAAAAAACGGTGTGACTTATTATGACTCCCCTCGTAATATGCACATTTTGCATGTTTTAAAAAAAAAAAAATTTTTTTCTTTTTAAGATATGATACAGTTTTATTTATTTTGTCAATTTAAAAGGATATTAAAATATTTTACTGCTTATTTTTTATGACATTTTTATCTAAACATACATTCATTTGCATCATTTCCTTTTTTTCAATTTTATCTAAGAACAATCATGAAATTTTAAGGGTGTCCTAACATTGATCTTGTTTTTGGCCATGGGGGTTTCCCTTTTATGGTTTTGGGTCAAATCTTTCTCTTGGACATACCACAGTTTGTAGGGGTTTTTTTGTATTTTAAATCACATTTTATGTATTAAGGAAAGCACACGTTTTTATGTTGTTGTTTTATTTAAATCCAATTTTAGCTAAGGGAATGCCACAGTTTATATGCGTTTTCTTCCCCCCATTCGTCTAGAGGCATGGAAACCAGTTTTTAAGTTTTTTGGTTTTTCCCAGGTTTTTAAAGGGGGATCTGCAGTTTGTATTTTTTTTCTTCCCAAAAGTTTTTTCTAAGAAAACACACATTTTGTATGGTTTTTTTTCCCCCAGATGTTTAAAAATTGAGAGGGGGATTCAATGAACCAGGTTTTATCCCCTTGGCTCAGTCTCTTCAAAGGGGCCCGCCAAAATGTCGCACAAAGCAGAATCAAGCTCCAGCGAGACCCCCAGGAGCCCGAGAAAAATACACTCATGAACTGAAAGCGAAACCCCCGGAATCAAACCCACCACCTTTGGTGTGTGAGTCAGACAGCTTGACCATTTCACCATGGGGTCTTCCATTTTAAAGACGTATATAAATTTTTTTTTAAAAAAAAAAAATTTTTCATTTTTTTGGTATCTGTCTAAGGGCAGACCACGTTATTTTTTTTTCATTGGTGTATATGTCTGAAGGCATTCACAAAATTTGTGTGGTTCTTTTCAAACATTTTTAAATTTTAAACCCCCACCACCCCCACCACAAACACATGCACGCATGCACACCACACACGCAAGCAAGCAGCCCCCACACAAACAGACACCCCTCCACTGGTTGTTGCCAACTATTTCTTATGGGGGAAAAAAAAAAAATTTCCATCAAACAAAACCAAAGCCAGATTTTAATTTGGCACTGACCCAGATGTGAATGTTGGCACTGACCACAGATTTTGAATTTTGGGCACTGACCCAGATGTGATGTACACTGACTTTAGATTTTGTCACTGAGATTTAGTCATGTTAGATTTAGTGATTGTAGATGTGATGATTGTAGATTTAATGGTATTAGATTAACTCAGTTGCAAAAGATTTTGCAGCACGGGTTAACAGATTCAATGCCATACAAAAGTAGGTTTCACCCAACAAAAAGTGGGTTTCCACCAAACAAAAAGTGGGTTTCTACCAAACAAAAAGTGTGTTTCCATCAAACAAAAAGTGGGTTTCCACCAAACAAAAAGTGGGTTTCCACCAAACAAAAAGTGGGTTTCCACCAAACAAAAAGTGGGTTTCCACCAAACAAAAATAGGTGGCGGAAAATAGGAAGTAGAAGTACGTCACAGTTATAACTTAAAAGTTGTTAATATGGCAGAAGGCATGTTGTATTATATATACAATTAAAGGAGGGGCGTAAAGAGGTAAATACTGTTTGATATTTTAACTATGTTTGATTTATAAGCCCATGGGACATAAGGGAAATTTGAATAAGACGGGTTGATCATTCAATGGCATTTAATCTGTTAATTAAACATGCATGGTTTCTTCCACAGAGGAAACATATGTACACTTTGTATAAAACATTAAGCAAAAGACAGAGTACCGTGAGCATGCATGCATATTTCCTGTGGCAACCCCTGAGTGTGATGCTAGAATGTTTGATACATCCACCAAAAAGCTCATATCCATCTATGAATATACAACTTACAGAAGAGTGTTAACTGACTCAGTGCCACACAAAAAGTAGGCTTGGACCAAATATGGTACACAAGCAAAGGAACAATATAACAATGTATTACAATGTAACTAATTTAAGTGGAAAATAGAGAGAGACAGCAAGACCACAGCATAGATGGATTCAAGATGTGATAGATAATTTACACAATGACACCAACAGAGTCAGGCATCTGGTTTATGACTGAGAGAAATGTCAAAAGACTGTTTAGGAGGCAGAGTTCTGCTCTGGACAAGCCACTAGATGATGATGATATATACATTGTCTTGCATGTACGGATTCAGTGCCAAACAAAAGTTTGTTTGGACAAGACAAACAGTAGGTTTAGACCAGACAAAAATAAGGTCTATACCAGACAAGATGTAAGTTTGGAGCAGACAAAAAAGTAGGTTTAGACCAGACAAAAGTTTGGACAAGACAAAAAGTAGTTTAGACCAGACAAAAGTTTGTTTGGACAAGACAAACAGTAGGTTTAGACCAGACAAAAGTTTGTTTGGACAAGACAAACAGTAGGTTTAGACCAGACAAAAATAAGGTCTATACCAGACAAGATGTAAGTTTGGACAAGACAAACAGTAGGTTTAGACCAGACAAAAGTTTGTTTGGACAAGACAAACAGTAGGTTTAGACCAGACAAAAGTTTGTTTGGACAAGACAAAAAGTAGGTTTAGACCAGACAAAAATAAGGTCTATACCAGACAAGATGTAAGTTTGGAGCAGACAAAAAGTAGGTTTAGACCAGACAAAAATAAGGTCTGTACCAGACAAAATGTAAGATTGGAGCAGACAAAATTCAAGTTTGGAGCAGACAAAATGTAAGTTTGCAGCAGACAAAATGTAAGTTTGCAGCAGACAAAATGTAAGTTTGCAGCAGACAAAATGTAAGTTTACAGCAGACAAAATGTAAGCTTGCAGCAGACAAAAAAGTAGGTTTGGATAAAAAAAAAACATATGGCACAATATGGGAAGTAGGGGTATGCCACAGTTATGACTTAAAAGTTGTTAATATGGTAGCAGACATGTTGTATCATAAGCTCTTGACAACATTTCGGCGATATAAACCATTGCAGATAAGGGAAGTCACTTAAGACTAGTCATCATACCATGGCACTTAATTAGTTAACATAATTAGTCAGGTTTCTTCAGTAAGCTCAGACCAAATGTGAAACTGATATTAGAATATCATGCATTTATTTATTTGTACATAGTCAATAGCTGATCGGACAAAACGTGTTGTTTGTGGCAGAGTTATAGCATCAAGTGACAGTTACATTCTCCAGCCCAGACCAGTGTAATAATCAAATAAATAATCATGATATCTGAAAACAATTGTTTTGCTATCTTTTATTGACTTGTGCAGATTTTTTTTGTTTTTTGCTATATGGCTTACAAGTTTATTTTCCAGGAAGTTAATATGTGTGAAAAAAGACCTAAATATATTGTGGTTTATAAATCTGTACAAAGATGTTAATTGCATATCATTTACAGGTTATTGCAGTCAACCTCTGCATTTCTGAGTTAAAATTGATTTCTTGGCAAGTTTACATTCAGTAGTTAGCCATTGCTTTCTGAACTACCGGCACACATACCTTTGTATGAAAACCAATGCTAAGAGCCTGAATCTGTGTTTCGAATGTGGTATGCGGGATTACTAATTGTGTTTATAAGCCCTTCGTGGGTTTACAGACACAGTCTCGAGAGCCAGCTGTAGTTCTGGTAAATCTCTAAACATATCTAAAAAGTATTGATCGTATTTGAACATGTATCAATCTCCCGCACATCTCTGCTTGGGAGCCTTTGAGATCATGTGAATATACACCTACTTTTAGAAAATCGACATGAGCCTTGCCAAATGTTGTAGGCGACTTTGCCAAATGTCGTAGGCATCCTTGCCGATTGTAGACGTTCTTGCAAATGTTGTAGGTGACCTTCCCAATTGTTGTAGGCGACCTTGCCAAATGTTGTAGGCATCCTTGCCGATTGTAGACGGCCTTGTCAAATGTTATAGGCGACCTTGCCAAATGTTGTAGACAACCTTGCCAAATGTTGTAGACAATCTTGCCAAATTCTGTTGGCGTCCTTGCCTATTGTTGTAGGTGTGTTTGCCAAATTTTGTAGGCGTCATTGTCAAATGTTGTAGGCGATCATGCCAAATGTAAACGTCCTTACCAAATGCTGTAGGCAATATTGTCAAATATTGTAAGCGACCTTGCCAAATGGTGTAGACGACCTTGCCAAATGTTGTAAGTGACCTTGCCAAATGTTGTAGGCGATCTTACCTAATATAAACGTCCTTACCTAATGTTGTAGGTGTCTTTGCCAAATGTTGTAGGCGTCCTTGTCAAATGCTGTAGGCGATCTTGCCAAATATATACGTCCTTACCAAATGTTGTAAGCAACCTTGTCAAATGTTGTAGGCGACCTTGTCAAATGTTGTAAGTTACCTTGCCAAATGTTATAGGTGACCTTGTCAAATGTTGTAGGCAACCGTGCCAAGTGTTGTAAGTGACCTTGTCAAATGTTGTAGGCGATTTTGCCAAATGTTGTAAGTGGCCTTGCCAAATGTAATGGAGACCAGCATGTCCGAATGGATAAGAGCGTTAGTTCTTAAACATCCGGTATGCTGATACCGAGGCAGCGTGTTAGCTGGACTAAAATGTTGTCTTCTTATCCTTGACTTTGCGACGTACATTACAAGGTTCACCTGATGGTTAGTGACACTGGTAATAGGGAAATCTAATCCACACCCCCTTCCCCCCCCCCCCCCCCCCCCCAAAAAAAAAAAGCAGTCCTGGACACCAGAAGTAGTAATAGGGCATGGACTGATCTTGAGCTTAAAGTGAGAGAGCGCCCAGAATAACATCTTCTGAAAACAGCTTTTGCACGGACTATTCTGCCCTTGATCTCTGAAACACCTTTTCCACCTCCTTCTCCATATTCAAAGAGAGTCCTTTTTACCCACTCTCTATTACTACAATGTCTTCCAGTTTGTGCCGATGTTTTGTGTTTTCAGCTATCAATATTGTGTCAAAACCTCTGCAGTAGATCCTCCTCCTGGAACAGCAAGCATTCTTTGCTCACATTGTCAAAGAACATATTCAGCGAAAATAGTCCTTACCAGCCATCTTAGAACTCACGGCTCCAAAGTTTCAACTCCACTGGATGAAATGAATGGTCATCATCATTCTTGACGGACAAACACCACTGTGGCATCGGTAAAACAAGATTGTTTATATCGTAACCACCAAATCTTGTTGTTACGTTATTTTTCATCTCTGATTATTATTCACAAGGTGCGGCTGGCCGAGTGGCTAGAACGCCGGACTCTCATTCGGGTTCGATCCCTCGGTAAGGTGTAGGATTTTTTTCTATCGGGGGCAAAAAGAAAAACCTAAACCCGCACAGTTGGGGGTTCTGCACTAGCCAGCGGCCTTAATCCCTCAGGGTCAAAGACGCCTGCCTACCCGCAAGGTACTATAGTGGCAGTAAATGACAGTTATTATTTTTCCATCTGGGAAAGAGATTTGATGACGAAAACATCGTCTCTTACTCATCCTTTTAAATATTCATAATGGCCATTTTATTTCCCTTTTTTGCTGCTACTTGTTTCCTATAAAATTCTTTAATTCTGAAAAGTCTAATCAATTTTAATATCCTCCAACTTACATAGGTAGGACCCATAAATAATTGGGCAGATATTTTTGTTTTGAACTCAAGCGTAGTGCATACACGTACTACCACCTTTAGTGTACTGAAACTGATTTTTGCGTGTGGATTAGCTTTCCCATTACCAGTGTCCCTCGCCATCAGGCGAACCCAAATCAGACTTCAGAGTAACTTGTAATTTACGTCCCCGAGTCAGGACGAAAGTCAACATTTTAGTTCAACAGACGGTGTAGGGATTGAACCCGCTACCTCAGCATCAGCACGCCGGATGTTTAGAAAGAACAAGGTCTCTTATCAAATTCGACCACGCTGACCGCCAATCGACAGCTGAAGGCATACCAATAACGCGAGGGGGAAAGGGGGGAAAACAAAGAGATGTTCTGCAACCCCCGTGCAGATGAGAAGCTATAAAACCCACCAGCCTTGCCGGTCGATCAGCAGTTGTTAAATTGTGTTCAATTTTGGGTCGGTTTAGCAAGGAAAATACCCTTCTTGCATTGTAATCGCCCAAAAAACCCTCAAATACTCAGACTGAGTTGAGTTGAGTTAAGAACCGACATCACTGCACTCAGGACATTCCCATTCGTGCTACGTCCCCCCCCCCCCCCCATTCAACAGCCAGCGAAGAGTCATACTACTAATCGTTCCCACCGCTATCTGATTAAAAGTCCTCCCGGTATTCCCTCTCAATTTTGAGATTCTGCCAGAACCCCTGCCGATCCCCCGCAATCTCATTCTTTTCCATATATGGGTTCTCAATCTGTACCTCCGCCTTCTCCACCTGGTCCTACAAGCGCACGACCACCTTCCCCCTTGTCCATAGCAAACTACCGCTCAAATACTCCAAATATGTTGAAGCTGCCACCATTAGGTATTTAAAACCCCCCATGTTTCAGACAGACAGGCTTAGTGGTGAATCAACAATTACCGCGGGGGAGGGGGCGGTGGAGGTACCATAACTGAACAGTATTTATGACTGTATGTCAGCCAGAAATGTATTCGTCTATTCACTTTCATATGTTTATATATCTAACTGCAGTATGAAATTGACGAGATGCAACGAAGTATGTCCGGCAACACATTGTGTAAACTGCTAGAGTGGTGGGAGGCAAGCGGGCCGGTGGAAAGGTTGTCTGGGTCTGCTTCCCTTGATGGGTGCTGTAAACAATATCAAATGACACAAAGTAGTGCAGCTTTACATAACAGATTTACGACACATACAGGACGTTGCGGCGATTAGTCTTCATCAGCAAACAAACACATTCACAAACACAACATATAGTCAAGGAGATCTCCTGTGACTACGTCAAAAGGTGACGACAGGACGAGAAGAACAAAAGGATGAAATAATTAAAGCAATGAAGAGAAAATGAGAATTGAAAAAAAAAAATGTTCATACTTACCTCACAGTTCCGATCTGTGAGTAACTCAGAATATGTCCGATGTATTCTTTTCGTACCAAACCGACGGAGTTTGATGGAGGATGATGGCGGGTTGATAGGTGTTACGGTTCAGTGAGCAAATAGAGGATAAGGGGTGGATGTAAAACAGAAAAATAGAAAAGATAGCAGTGGACACAAATGTGTGATGGTGGGAAGGAATGAAATGGAACGGTAGGGGCGGTGAACGATGGAAGATAAGAGGGTGGGTGTTGGTACATGATGGGATAAATGTGGTCCCGACCTTTTGGGGTCTCTCATATGTGTGTGTGTGTGTGTGTGTGTGTGTGTGTGTGTGTGTGTGTGTGTGTGTGTGTGTGTGTGTGTGTGTGTGTGTGTGTGTGTGTGTGTGTGTGTGTGTGTGGTGTGTAGTGTGTGTGTGTGTGTGTGTGTGTGTGTGTGTGTGTGTGTGTGGTGTGTGTGTGTGTGTGTGTGTGTGTGTGTGTGTGTGTGTGTGTGTGTGTGTGTGTGTGTGTGTGTGTGTGTGTGTGTGGTGTGTGTGTGTGTGTGTGTGTGTGTGTGTGTGTGTGTGTGTGTGTGTGGTGTGTGTGTGTGTGTGTGTGTGTGTGTGTGTGTGTGTGTGTGTGTGTGTGTGTGTGTGTGTGGGTGTGTGTGTGTGTGTGTGTGTGTGTGTGTGTGTGTGTGTGTGTGTGTGTGTGTGTGTGTGTGTGTGTGTGTGTGTGTGTGTGTGTGTGTGTGTGTGTGTGTGTGTGTGTGTGTGTGGAGCGGATGGATCATCGCGGCATGTGGAGAGTGTTGCTGCGTTGGGTAGCCGGAGGATCTGGTCGACACTCAGTGTTCCGAGGAATAATATATTGGTACCATTAATATTGGTACCGTGAGCAAACGCAGCTGCGCAAGAATCGGTAGCTGTTCTCGCCGCGCCCGTTACTTACGGGATATGGGAGCCAGCCGCTCAGAAAGCAATGGCAAACTACTGAGCGTAATCTTGCCAAGAAATTAACAACAGCGGTAAAATGCTGGTGTTGACAGTGATGTCCTGTAATAGGATATGCGGGAAAAAAGTATTGGAACTCTTCGCTGGCTGTTGCAGGTAAGGAAGGAGCACGTATGGGAATGTCGTGAGTGCTGTGATGTTAGTTTTTGACGCAACTCAACTCCACTCTGTTCAAACTATTTTTATGGTTTCTCTGTTTAACCTGCAGTTCCTTGTCAGAAATGTGTGTACGTTTAATAAATTTCTGACGCTTAATTCATCGTTTTCGAGGTAGTTTGTGCTATAATAGACCATGAGTTCGTGTAGGCAGTTTGTGCCATAATGTAGACCCAGAGCCCAACTTTTCGACGATTTTCGCCGGTGGCTACGGAGTTTCGTACATCTGAACTGAAACTTTCTTGGGCATTTTCAACAAGTGGAGGGGTCACTAGAGGACATACAGCCCGCGACGAATGGGGTGCCGGTGCCAGAACTGTGTGGTACGTCCTTTTTAGGTCTGCATTAGACTGGACAGAATATGCAAACAACAAAACCCGAATGTAACTGAGACAGAAGTACAGGCACTGATGTTTGACAGTTCTTCCCAGAGTGATATAACCATCTATACGGATGTTGTTCCTATTGTGCAGCTCACGCGGAGCCATGTAGTTGAACCATGTAGGTCAGTGTTTCCCAACCTTTTTTGTGCTATGCCCCACCTAAGCCTTTCTAAAATTCTTATGTCCCTCGCCCCGCCCCCCCCCCCAACCCCCCCCAACATATACATAATTTTTAATATTCAAAAATTGAAATGTTCACTAAAGAAACTTGATTGATAGGTTTTAGGAAGAAATCACTTGGAAATTATTGAGCAAACACAGTAAGTAAATTTTCAAAACATATAATGGAGAACTGATATTCAAGTACAAAATGATTTTAATGAAAGATTTTTCTATATTATTTTAATTATTAGTAATTATTTATTATTTAAATTTAGTATGATCCTTGCGCTTGATGCTTGCTGCAAAAGAGATCTTATGTCAGGTTCCAATTTAGTTATCTTCAGTCTCAAGTCTCCCCGTTTTGTTATATCCAGCCGATTTCTTCCATTTTCGAATTGCTCCCCTTAACAATCGAATCCCCCCCCCCCCCCCCCCCCCCGTGGGGCGTGGGCCCCACGTTGAGAAACACTGATGTAGGTCATGGCAGTAATGAAGACAACAGCGATGCTGGAGATACAGGCGTTCACCCATGCATGTTTTCTCAGCGACTCCTTGAGTATGCTAAGAAATCTCAAGACACGCTGTGCTAGAAGGTAATGTCTTGAATCTCTGAAGTAAATGCTGAAGAATATATGTTTTATCACTGTGTCAGGGTACGAGGGTGTATGAGAAAACGACAGATAATAATGGGCTTGCTGGATTGGCTGCTGTGAGGGGCGGACTAGCTATGGAATAAGCTGATATGTCTAGCAATTCCCAGCATCAAAACCATTGTGAAAACATCTTATTTCACCGAACATAAATATGTACAAGCTATGTGCAAGATTAAACAGCCGTGACCTGTCTGTTAGGTGAAAGAAATGGCAAGACTCCGAAAAACCACCTCATTTTTCATTTGGGATCTCTTGTGCCTTATGGCCTCAGTGCCCAGCACTGTTTCATTTAACAGTTATTATTTTACAATGTGATCCTATCACTCGTCTGTCGTGTCCATTTCTTTGTTTATATATCCTCCCTTTTCTTTGCGTTGTGCCAATCCTAATAGTATCTTCCTTGTAGAGACTGATCTAATCCACGCTAGTACGTTTATTTAGTCTTAACTTTTCACATTTTACACTGTGTCACTTCCTGTCATCTGACCTACGAAGCAGGTGGCCACACAGTTTGATATTTGTTCCCTAGGATTCACGCCTCCAGGACCTAGGCTAAACGTCTTGTATGTGGTGTGTTAGTTTAGTTCTATCCGCGTCCTTTTGCTTTTGTGCGTTGACGAAGGCTTTCTAATCGCAACGTTCATTCTGTCACTTAAGATTGCATATTTTTAAAGTTGACCAATTCACTCTCTGTATCTGTTGATTTACGCATGGTGTGTTTACATCTTAACTGCAACTCAACCAATCGGGGACTGCCAGGGTGTTAGCTTGCCCATTGGCAATTGAACCCTGTACCTGTAGGACCTTAATGAAGTGGACCCCTTTTAACACTAGACACTATGTGAACAATGTTAATGTCCTTTAAAAGTTAGTCTTCTAACCACCAATCTTGTTAGACCCAGTCGCTACTTAACTCAGCCCATTTCATTTCTCATCGTCACCAGTAACAAAGAAACGCAGCGTGCAATGTACAACACATTCTTGCACACAACTCACACGAAACAGTTAGAGACGGTTATACATTGTAACCATAATTTCCACTTGATAAACCCACAACAATAAAGTGGTTACGTCTGCATATTATTCATCGAGCTCAATCGAGGCAGGCGAGAGTACAGCTGCGACACGTGCAGTAACCCAGTTTCAGGTCAGAGCGAGACCAGACATCTGTGAACATACTGAATCATTTAAAACGGTAAGTATGTTTTAAAGTTACCTAATCCTGTAGGCAGCATTTTGTACTGAATCATTAAAAAACGTAAGTATGTTTTAAAGTTAACTAATCCGGCAGGCAGCAATTTGTACCGAATCGTTCATTCATAAGGTAAGTTATGTTTTAAAGTTAGCTAATTCTGTAGGCAGCAATTTGTACTAAATCATTCAATAAGGTAAGTTATGTTTGAAAGGTAGCTAATCGTGTAGGCAGCAATTTATATTGAATCATTAAATAAGGTAAGTATTCAAAACAATGTTTTCCCGTAGTGAATTTGAATAACGAAGACACAAACAATAGATTGCACGATTTATTGCCTGGCATATTTCGCTGCATCTCGTCAGGTACATACTGCAGAAATCACACAACTTACGTGAATTAACTAGATAAATCCTTCAAGTTGAAATATACACAATTTCGCACAGTAATGTCACTTATCTACCACGGTAATTTTAAGCTGACTAACATGTCTTTCTGTTTGCACAATTCTGGCTTGCGTTGATAGATCATAATTGCTTCTGCAAATTTTAACAAGCGAGTATTTTGTGTTCTAAACAACACGCGAAATGCAGTGTCTCTGTCCACAAAATGGCCACCAATCGACAGGCACATTGTCGCCAGTGGCCACGTTGTGTCCAGAGACACTGCATTTCGCGTGTTGTTTAGAACACAAAATACTCGCTTGTTAAAATTTGCAGAAGCAATTATGATCTATCAACGCAAGCCAGAATTGTGCAAACAGAAAGACATGTTAGTCAGCTTAAAATTACCGTGGTAGATAAATGACATTACTGTGCGAAATTGTGTATATTTCAACTTGAAGGATTTATCTAGTTAATTTCACGTAAGTTGTGTGATTTCTGCAGTATGTACCTGACGAGATGCAGCGAAATATGCCAGGCAATAAATCGTAAGGTAATGTATGTTTTAAAGTTGGCTAATCCTGTAGGCGGCAATTTGAATTATTTAAAAAAGTATGTTTTAAAATTAGCTGACTCGGTAGGCAGCAATCTGTATTGAATCATTCAATAAGGTAAGTATGTTTTAAAGTTAGCTAATCCGGTAGGCAGCAATTTATAAGATACTTCATCCGTTATATTTTTAGCCATTTGAATTGTTGGTACGGCATGCGGCACGTGACACGACTGTTTTACCCGGGGGTTTTGAACGGTTTACATAACTTATATTAGTTTACACTGCGGTCTGTACACGTGAGCATATCCCTTAGTGAATTTGCACACAGAAGCCACACATTATATGTTGCACGGTTTATTGCCTGACATGTTTCCCTGCATCTCGTCAGGTGAATACTACACCGGTCAGCTGGACTAAAATGTTGACTTCTCGTCCTTGACTTGGGAACGTAAATTACAAATACCTCGAACGAACGAATGAACTTTATTTTCAAAGCATCACAAATCTAGAAGGCGGAGTGGGTTCACTTGGTGGCGAGGACACTGGTAATAGGGACAGCTAGGTGGCACGCACAAATCAGTCCAATGTGGACTACTCTTGAGCTCAAAGTGAGAGAAGAAAACAGACTATATATAACATAAAGTGAACACATGAACAATAAGTTAGCTGACACCATTAAAACACATAAAGTGAACACATGAATAATAAGTTAGCTGACACTATTAAAACACATAATGTGAACACATGAATAATAAGTTAGCTGACACCATTAAAACACATAAAGTGAACACATGAATAATAAGTTAGCTGACACTATTAAAACACATAATGGGAACACATGAATAATAAGTTAGCTGACACTATTAAAACACATAAAGTGAACACATGTATAATAAGTTAGCTGACACCATTAAAACACATAAAGTGAACACATGAATAATAAGTTAGCTGACACCATTAAAACACATAAAGTGGACACATGAACAATAAGTTAGCTGACACCATTAAAACGCATAAAGTGAACACATGAATAATAAGTTAGCTGACACCATTAAAACGCATAAAGTGAACACATGAACAATAAGTTAGCTGACACCATTAAAACGCATAAAGTGAACACATGAATAATAAGTTAGCTGACACTATTAAAACGCATAAAGTGAACACATGAACAATAAGTTAGCTGACACCATTAAAACACATAAAGTGAACACATGAATAATAAGTTAGCTGACACCATTAAAACACATAAAGTGAACACATGAATAATAAGTTAGCTGACACCATTAAAACACATAAAGTGAACACATGAATAATAAGTTAGCTGACACCATTAAAACACATAAAGTGAACACATGAATAATAAGTTAGCTGACACCATTCAAACACATAAAGTGAACACATGAATAATAAGTTAGCTGACACCATTAAAACACATAAAGTGAACACATGAATAATAAGTTAGCTGACACCATTAAAACACATAAAGTGAACACATGAATAATAAGTTAGCTGACACCATTAAAACACATAAAGTGAACACATGAATAATAAGTTAGCTGACACCATTAAACACATAAAGTGAACACATGAATAATAAGTTAGCTGACACCATTAAAACACATAAAGTGAACACATGAACAATAAGTTAGCTGACACCATTAAAACACATAAAGTGAACACATGAATAATAAGTTAGCTGACACCATTAAAACACATAATGGGAACACATGAATAATAAGTTAGCTGACACCATTAAAACACATAAAGTGAACACATGAATAATAAGTTAGCTGACACCATTCAAACACATAAAGTGAACACATGAATAATAAGTTAGCTGACACCATTCAAACACATAAAGTGAACACATGAATAATAAGTTAGCTGACACCATTCAAACACATAAAGTGAACACATGAATAATAAGTTAGCTGACACCATTAAAACGCATAAAGTGAACACATGAATATAAGTTAGCTGACACCATTAAATACATAAAGTGAACACATGAATAATAAGTTAGCTGACACCATTAAAACACATAAAGTGAACACATGAACAATAAGTTAGCTGACACCATTAAAGCACATAAAGTGAACACATGAACAATAAGTTAGCTGACACCATTAAAACACATAAAGTGAACACATGAATAATAAGTTAGCTGACACCATTAAAACACATAAAGTGAACACATGAACAATAAGTTAGCTGACACCATTAAAACACATAAAGTGAACACATGAACAATAAGTTAGCTGACACCATTAAAACACATAAAGTGAACACATGAACAATAAGTTAGCTGACACCATTAAAACACATAAAGTGAACACATGAACAATAAGTTAGCTGACACCATTAAAACACATAAAGTGAACACATGAACAATAAGTTAGCTGACACCATTAAAACACATAAAGTGAACACATGAATAATAAGTTAGCTGACACCATTAAAACACATAATGGGAACACATGAATAATAAGTTAGCTGACACCATTAAAACACATAAAGTGAACACATGAATAATAAGTTAGCTGACACCATTCAAACACATAAAGTGAACATATGAATAATAAGTTAGCTGACATCATTCAAACACATAAAGTGAACACATGAATAATAAGTTAGCTGACACCATTCAAACACATAAAGTGAACACATGAATAATAAGTTAGCTGACACCATTAAAACGCATAAAGTGAACACATGAATAATAAGTTAGCTGACACCATTAAAATACATAAAGTGAACACATGAATAATAAGTTAGCTGACACCATTAAAACACATAAAGTGAACACATGAACAATAAGTTAGCTGACACCATTAAAGCACATAAAGTGAACACATGAACAATAAGTTAGCTGACACCATTAAAACACATAAAGTGAACACATGAATAATAAGTTAGCTGACACCATTAAAACACATAAAGTGAACACATGAACAATAAGTTAGCTGACACCATTAAAACACATAAAGTGAACACATGAACAATAAGTTAGCTGACACCATTAAAACACATAAAGTGAACACATGAACAATAAGTTAGCTGACACCATTAAAACACATAAAGTGAACACATGAACAATAAGTTAGCTGACACCATTAAAACACATAAAGTGAACACATGAACAATAAGTTAGCTGACACCATTAAAACACATAAAGTGAACACATGAACAATAAGTTAGCTGACACCATTAAAACACATTGTCACAGGTGTTGTTGGAACGCGGAGCTTCTGTTATCCCGACGGTAATTTCAAATCTAGTACAAACTCATTTTGTTTGCAGAAAACAGGCAGGAAGCGCCTAATTGCTAACGCCTCAGTGTTAGCGATAGCTATAACTATGTGGTTTAATTGTGTCAGCTAAAGTATTATGAGGAATTAAGGCCGCCTGGCTAGTGCAGTTGCCCCAAACTGTGCATGTTAGGATTTTATGTTTTCCTCCGACAGAAAGAAATCCACCTCCTTACCTAGGACTCGAACCTAGGTCTTATAAATAGTCCAACGTCCTATACGCTCGATCACCCGCTCTTCACATGATTTACCAACACTGCTTATAATATAACAGTATTTTTTTGGGGGGCGGGGGGTGAGGGTAGTGGTCAGACGCTCTCCTGCTGCCCCTGTTGTTATGGGCTAGAGTTCGCATCCAGGTTAATTTCGAACACTGACCTGGACTTGCAGGTCGGCGAAGATTAAAATGAGTTCGAGGAGACGTTTTGGGAAGTGAGGTGGCCGCCGTAGTATTGGCCACTTCAGAAAGGAGTGCCAACTAGCCTATTAAAATATGACGTAGCACCATATACCAAGTATCCCTTAAGGCTTCTGATAGGGTCCTATGTTTTGTTGTTGTTTACTAACGGGAGCACAACTTATATCACGTGATTTAGTACTACTGATTGCAACCGGCTCTTGGGTGTAGGACTTACGGACGCAGTTCGTAATCCCGTATAACCCGCGTTCGAAACACAGCTGCGGGCGATTTGGCAGCAGACCGCCTTGCGTTGTTTTTTACAAAATAGTATGGGTGCCGGTCGTTCAGAAAGCAATGGCAAATTACTGAACGTAAACATGCCAAGAGATCATAAACAGACTAAAAGGCTGGGGTTGACTGCGACGTCCCCTAAAGGATATGCAACTAACATAACTGACTGTAAAAGTAAGCGGCTGGCCGAGTGGCTAGAATGCATGGTTCTCCTTGGGAAGACCCGGGTTTGAATCCTCTGTAAGGTGTTGGATGTTTTTTTTTTGAAGGGGAGAAAAGAAAAACCCTAACCTGCACAGTCCGCGGCGACTGCACTAGCCAGGAGGCCTGTATACCTCAGGCTCATAACCCCTCTGCCATACAGCGCAAGGTACTTTAGGCAGTAGAGGAAAGTTTATGTGTGTGGACAGTATAAGTGTTATACGGAAAATAAGCATGCATTATCGCCTTCTCGAGGTCTAGTATGTACAACTTGTAGGGTGCGTTCATGTATGTAGAGCTTGTTATTTTTCTCTAAGCAGGATACCATATTATCTCTTCTAAATATGTTAATTCCGCCTGTTCCCGCCGCAGACGTCATTGTTCTGACACTTACTATTACGCTACAGACGTCATTAGCCTGACACTTACTATCACGCTACAGACGTCATTAGCCTGACACTTACTATCACGCTACAGACGTCATTGGTCTGATACTTACTATCACGCTACAGACGTCATTAGCCTGACACTTACTATCACGCTACAGACGTCATTGCTCTGACACTTACTATCACCCCACAGACGTCATTGGTCTGACACCTACTATCACGCTACAGACGTCATTGGTCTGATACTACTATCACGCTACAGAGCCATTAGGTCCTGACACTACTATCACGCTACAGACGACATTGCTCTGACCTTACTATCACCCCACAGACGTCATTAGCCTGACACTTACTATCACGCTACAGACGTCATTGCTCTGACACTATCACGCTACAGAGCCATTGGTCTGACACTATCACGCTACAGAGCCATTGGTCTGACACTATCACGCTACAGACGTCATTAGCCTGACACTTACTATCACGCTACAGACGTCATTGGTCTGATACTTACTATCACGCTACAGACGTCATTAGCTTGACACTTACTATCACGCTACAGACGTCATTGCTCTGACACTTACTATCACCCCACAGACGTCATTGTTCTGACACTTACTATCACGCTACAGACGTCATTGGTCTGACACTATCACGCTA
Organism: Cepaea nemoralis; assembly: GCA_014155875.1. Taxonomy (NCBI): domain Eukaryota; kingdom Metazoa; phylum Mollusca; class Gastropoda; order Stylommatophora; family Helicidae; genus Cepaea; species Cepaea nemoralis. The sequence continues at coordinate 133,689 of JACEFZ010000492.1, read as the reverse complement.
CAGACGCCATTGGTCTGACACTATCACGCTACAGAGCCATTGGTCTGACACTATCACGCTACAGACGACATTGGTCTGACTCTATCACGCTACAGAGTCACTGGTCTGAAACTATCACGCTACAGATGTCATTGGTCTGACACTTACTATCACGCTACAGACGACATTGGTCTGACTCTATCACGCTACAGAGTCACTGGTCTGAAACTATCACGCTACAGACGTCATTGGTCTGACACTTACTATCGCGCTACAGACGTCATTGGCTGACACTTACTATCGCGCTACAGACGTCATTGGCTGACACTTACTATCACGCTACAAACGTCATTGTTCTGACACTTACTATCACTCTAAAGATGTCATTGTTCTGACACTTACTATCACTCTAAAGATGTCATTGTTCTGACACTTACTATCACACTACAGACGTCATTGGTCTGACACTTACTATCACGCTACATACGTCATTAGCCTGACACTTACTATCACGCTACAGACGTCATTGTTCTGACACTTACTATCACGCTACAGACGTCATTGGCTGACACTTACTATCACGCTACAGACGTCATTGGTCTTACACACTTACTATCACGCTATATACGTCATTGGTCTGACACACTTATTATCACGCTACAAGCTTGCCCGCCGAGCCCGTTATCATCTGCTCGAATTTCCACCCAGAGGGGAATTTCAAAGAAAAAAAACTGGACCTGAGCTCACAGGTCGACACAGCCTAAGATGGGTCCGGGGTTTGTTCTGAGTGGCTCCTGACAGTATCAAAGAGCCAGCTTGAAAGGTTGGCGCGCATACAGAATGCGGCCATGTGGGTGATTCTAGGGTGCACAAAGGACACACCTATTATATGCATGAGTCATATCTAGGCGCTACCAACAATGGCGGATAGGCATAGGGTCCTTCAGGTCAAATGGTACCTGAGAGTTGCTGCAGATAGGAATCATCCCCTGCATGAAGCCATGGAAATGGTCAAGGGTCATAGACTAAGAAGAGACAGGTCCTGGATGGTACAGGCGGAAATATCTATACGTCAGGTTGGTGATATAGAGACAACCAATCGTGAAAAAGAGTGTGCGTTGAAGTACTGGCACAATGTAACAGTAACACTGGGTCGTGAGTGCAAAGAGTGAGCAGCGGGCCGCACAGAGTTTGAGGAGAAACAACTGATCCGTAGTTATACATATCAAGGTGATATGTTTTGTTTTGCATATCCTTTACAGGACATGGCTGTCAACATCAGCATCTTTCAGCTGATTGTTGATTTCTTGGCAAGATTACGCTCAGTAGAGTGCCCTTGCTTTCTGAGCGGCCGGCTCACACACGCCGTAAGTTACCGACGCGATTCGAACCACTGCCGATTCTCACCATCGTCACGTTACTTACGAGAGTATACGAGATTACGGAGAAAAGTCGCTAACCTCTAGGCCAGGAAGCCGGCCAAGGTGATATAGTGATCTTTAATGACAGGTCAGTGGTGAGAAACAAACGGAGTGGTTGGGGTTTTGTTGCAAAGGCTAATGGACAATTCTTGAAACAGGAGAGTATGGCATATGAAGCTACGACCTCCAGCATGAGAATGGAGGTGGAAGCAGTCACAGTGGCATTCCGTTGGTTAGAGGAGACCACTGCAACACACATTGTCTTCATCTCGGACTCAAGTAGTATGCTTAGTAAGGTGGAGAAAGGGATGTTTCGTGTGGAATGGTTCTCGTCGCTTCAGAGGTCACAGATTGTAAGAATTGTATGGATTCTTTTGCCCTGGCCATGCGGGAGTGCAGGGGAATTAACAGGCTGATAGGCTGACAGGGAATGCACCTCTTGGTGACAGATTACCTATGAACAAGGGAGAGGTGGTCGCGCGCCAGGTGGAGAAGGTGGAGGAACAGATTGAGAACTTGTATGTGGAAAAGATGTGATTGTGAGGTATTTGGCAGGGGTTCTGGTAGAGTCTGAAAACTAAGAGGAAAGATCAGGAGAATTTTCAATCAGATAGTGGTGGGAACGATTAGTAGTGACTCTTTCGCTGGCTGTTGAACGAGGGATCGGAGCGCATATTGAATGCCCTAAGTGCAGTGATATCGGGACTTAGCTCAACTCAACTAAACTCAACTCTGAGTGGCGCAGTCGAATTTTCCCAAGCATCACTTAGACTGATGGAAGTCTTGGGACACACACAGTCCAATAGACAGGGTCTGTTCGTCACGACAGGACTCAGTTGTGGTGAAAGGCGGCGACCAGGGAAGGCAGAGACATGGTGGTTGAGGAGATCCGTGAAGGAGAGGACGAAATGATAGGACAACAGGCTGCCTAGCAGTCTCGGTCAGGCCAATGGATGTCTTTGAAAGGGACAATGCAGAGATCCTGACATGGAGTGATACCTGGTGCATGGCACAACTGCGACAAAGTTTCGTCGTCCGATCACTTTACGATGCCGAGCCATCAGCTGCCAACCTGATCGAGTGGGGGTAAATACTCGGATTCGGAATGTCCCCTCTGCCAAGGAAAGAGTTAGACTATAGAGAATGTGCTGTCTGCCAAGGTATACCTTTGCCAAGGCCGATGCACATGGTCACAATAAAGTGATCTCTGAGATGGCGGTCATTGTGGATGAAGGAAGGATGTGGACGAACAGAGGTGCCACTGGCGAACCGTTGCGAATTTACTTTTCCAGAGCTGGGCAGAAACATGAAGACTTGGAAGACTGTACTCCTCACTTGTCATCCATTATCGATGGCGCGGACGGCTGGGAGCTGGCTGTTGACCTGAGAGGCACCGTCATTACCCGGCAGTCATCCAACAGTTTCAGTTGTGACCTGGCATTGTATTACAATCCTCTTCGGCTCGACAGTTAACATTGCTCCAGCTGTCCTTCACATACGAGTCGAGGATCGTGCAGCGCACATACAATATAGAAAATTACAGTGACATGGTCGCAAGTATGAGACAGGAAGGTATTCTGTGAGGCTATTCGCCGTAGAGGTAGGCGCAAGAGATCTAATCTTCCACTCTGTGTGCCACGTGCTTAAGCAGCTAGGCATAAAGGAACAAGGGACGGCCGGGGCCCAAAAACAACTGTGCGATGTGACAGAGAAGGCTTCGTGCTGGTACTGGAATAAACGGAATGTTGGGTGGGATAAATCACTGTAGTAAAATGGTTCACCTTTCTGTCTGGAAGTAGAAGAATATCATGTCCACATTCTAACATTGAAGTTGGCGAACGATCTCTTATCTAAGTTCTGGAACTTCTACTGTCCCGTATCGAATCCGTAGCCATCCCCAAATGAGTGCAGTGCACTCGAGACTGGGACTCTGCAATATAGTTGAACACCATGTTGCAGCAGTCACCAAGGTGAAGGAATGTCGGCCGAAGTCCAAGCTTCAGCAAAGTTGCTAATGGTGGTGTAAGTCGTCTTGCGAAGACCGCGCTCTGCAGCAGAGACGGGGTGGGGGTTGGGAAATCCAAGCCCACAACCAAGAAGACCATGACAAATGTGGCTCCCTAAAGGGCGAGCGGGAGTTCAGCTCTTGGAGCCATGACTTGGTACGAAAAAAGCAGCATGGCGGCAACGACATATACTGGTATATGACGAACCGCCGATGATGAGGTGAAGACAGAGGAAAAATCTGGCTTTTCACGGCCGTAGGTGCTAGGGTAAGTGTGAGGGCACGAAGTACAGGTGCACGATGTTTCCCTCCTCGAGTGCTCGATGGCTAGGAAGCAGACAAAATACGCATGTCTGGGGTAACTGGAAAATGTAATCGAATGTTGCGGAACAGGGTACGAACTCACGGCAGGAGAAATACACCCCGAGTCATGATCCGTGTGGGCCCGCCCTCAGAGAGTATTATGAAGGTAAAAGGGCGAAACATCCGGGGAAGGGTATCACTTCTGACGATCGGACACCTCCTGTCGTGCTAGCTCTGTGGCGGAGTTGTTATCACTGACAGGTACTGGCGATAAACGTGATATTAACCTTATTAGTCTACAAACATTAGGCCTGGACGACACACCAGTTGAGTCTGAGCGCATGGGAAGCGATCCTTTGCTAATGACGCAAATGAGTTTCCATTGTGTACTTATAAATTCAAACCTCCAGTTGACATTTTCAAAACAGTGAAACAAAATGTTATAGATTATAAAAAGCAAAATATGCGTACCAGGCAAGGATAAACCGGCTGATGGCGTTTACTGATTTTTCAAGCCAGCACATGTGTTTGTTTGGCTGACAGCTGGCGCACATCATTCACATCTCACAGCTCGGATGGATCATTAACTTCCAACATTCGAGTTCTGATTTCGCCATCTACAGAAAGGATATTTCTAAACGGCGCAGACCGAAAATTGCAACCCCTGCAGGATAAGAGTAGGGATAGGGGTAGCTGCTGAGATTCAGCTGGTCCTGACAGGGTTCTGTTTTCGAGTATCAGACAATATTATAGTATAATTGTACACCGAACCTCCTTTTTTTTCGTCTTCATCTGATCAGGCTAGTTATGCGATCTCACCACCCAAGAAATTAGGAGCGATGACGTGTAACAGCATTAGTCACCAATGTTCCTGGAAACACCCTACAGCTCTATGCTGGGACCTAGCCCTGTACCTTATTAGCCTTATGCGGATATTGTAGCCTCTCATCCACCGCTTCTCCCGCAAGATGATCGGCTTCACTGCTCCAGGTTCTGTTCCAGAAGGTTCAGACTGGTAAAGACACCAGTAAATATTATGGGGAGTAAAGACGTCAGACATAATATTGACCACACGACTGATCCAGTGCCGACTGGTCTATACAGGCAAGAAGCTTGTATTATATACCCGACAGCCTCAAGCCGTGGAAAAGTGTCCTTTACTTTATGTATAGGTTGTAATTGTGACGGACTCACAAAGTTTGCTGAGGAAGGTGAAGACAGGCATGTTATGATTGTGATGGACTCACAAAGTTTGCTGAGGAAGGTGAAGACAGGCATGTCATGATTGTGATGGACTCACAAAGTTTGCTGAGGAAGGTGAAGACAGGCATGCTTCGGGCAGAGTGGCGGGCTTCCATTCAACAATCATAAATAGAGTGCATCTGTTGGATGTTTCCCCCTAAGACATGCTGGTGTGGTGGGAAACGAGCAGGCGGACAGATTGACTGGGTCCACTCAGGTCGGTGGGGCATTGGTGCATGTTAAGACAGACGTGATCGGGGAATTTTGGGATCGTGTGTATAGCTGGGAAGAACCCATAGACCACCACAACTTGGAGAAGAGTGACCCGCGGATATGGCCGACACTTAAAACTTCGAGGAAAAGCCAGGCGGACACATAACCAGACTGCTTCTGGTATCATTAGTATTGGGGCTCGTCTCTGGCTGTTGTAGATGGGAACGGAGCAGGTTTGGGAATGTCCCGAATGCTGTGATATCGGTTCTTGACTCAACTCAACAAGGTCAAATGGGAAACCCACAAACAGATCAACCATCCGCTAACTAATTGACCGGTGTTATTCACTAGCATTTCATTTTCAATATACATTGACTCACAATCTCACAATGTTATAACTACCACAGCCTTTCTTCTTTATAATCAAAGCGTGAGTCCGTGAGTTCTTTTGTCTTCGCAATCGTATTTTCATAACTTATCTCGGTTTGCTGCTGTGTTGCCTTTGTTCAGCCCTTTGCTCATCGACCAACGCGACACACTGCTAATGCTAAAGCCAGCTGACACACCAAATGGCCCTGTCAACTGACAGAAAGTCGTTGAAGTCCCAGCAGCGTATTTATTACGTCATCAAGTGCTTTTTTTTTTAAAGTGGTGGTTTCATGTCAGCACGTGCTGAATAAACATTATTTCCGGGAGTTTATATTTATTTATTTAAATTAATTGTTCACTTTCGTCATCATCATCATCCACGTGTACCTTCGAGAGTTGTGGGGAGGCATAATTGGACGTTCCAGCGCTGGATAGGTGGCAGTGGATAGTGTCATTCCGAGTGACTGTACAATATCTTTGGTGTCAATCCATGTTTTTTCTCTGGCGTCTTCTTGCTCTCGATTCAAATCTTCTTTGGTGTAACACCAGTGCTGGTAGTTGATGGTATTGCATTCTAATAAGCAGGCCGAACCATTTGATTTTCTGGCTTTCAGTATATGTGGCACAAGATATTGATCCCACTGTCTGATAACATCATTTCTTACTCGGTCTCGGATAGTTAAGTTGGCAGCTCTCCTCAAGCATTTCATCTCACGGGTGTTGATTTTGCGTAAGTGTGATTTGGATAATGTCCTAGTTTGACATTACTAGCATAGGGTTGGTGTGAATATGTTATTTATTACCTGTTGTTTTGCGGACATAGGTGTATTTGGATGTTCCGGTATGGGAGTCAGCTGATATATCAGCGAACTAGCTTTTTCACACCTGATTTCGATTTCTCGATCTATTCTGTCATCATCTTCTGATTGATTGATTGATTGATTGATTGATTGATTTAGGAACCGACATCACAGCATTCGGGGCATTCCCATAAGCGCTCCTTCCCCATCCTCAGAAGCTAGCGAAGAGTTCCAACCCCAATAGTACCAGTAGCAATCTGATTATATGTGCGTCTCGCCTTTCCTTGCCAGATCCCCTCGTCACTCCTCGCTGTCACATTCTTGCCATACCATGGTGATCCATTTGTGTACACGTGCTCCCACAAGACCGCAACCACGTCTGCCTTATCATGCATCAATACTCCACCAAGTTTTACAGAGCCAGCCAATCTGTCTGCCTGTTCATTCCAAAGCACACCAGCATGCTCCGGAGAAATGATCCAGACGATGCTTGCCACCCGTGACTTCAGAAGCGAAGCAAGCCACTCTGCACGAAGCTTGCCTGTCCTCACCCTACTCAGCATGCTTTCTGAGCCAGTTACAATCACGATGTGTGTATGTATCGTATTCTCCATCCAGTAGAAAGCTGCACTGACCTCCTCCACCTCCATTCTTAAGCTAGATGTTGTGGTATCATATGCCAGGCTCTTCTGCACCAAACGTCGACCATTGGCTTTTGCTAAGAACCCCCAGGCACTTCTACTATCTCTCAATACCGAACCATCTGTGTAGATTGTCATCATCTTCCAGACATTTACAGTTTTTCTTTGCTTCAGAGGTGCACAATTTATCGAAACAGTTAGTGGACCAGGAAATCTGCTAACCTACATTACTCCCGTTTGGGCTGCCTTTATGTTAGTATTGTATCGTCAGCATGTTGAAGTCAGCTGATTAATATGATTTTGTAGGCTGCCCTTATTACAATTACAAGGGGGCTTCAAATAAAAACCTTAAAAGTTTATTTAAATTACAAACCATGCCATTGTCATGTAAACTGTCAATATTGTTATTAAGGATGTCTTATAACCTGTCAATATTGTTGTTAAGGATGTCAAGAGTGTTAAGCACGGTGCAGTCGAACACGGTGACGTCATAATGCCAGTTTAAAGATTGCCGTCCTACTTTTGACATGCACCAAAGAGGAACAGCGTTCTGTTATCAGTTTTAAAAAAAAACATCAATGAAGGGGTGAAACCTATAGAAATTCATCGGTGAATGAAGTTCCAGTATGGCAATGCATGCCTGTCAGTCCAGTAAGTGTATGAGTGGAGTAAGAAGTTTCAAAACGGCGTTAATTATGTGATCCCAGAGTGGTTACACATGCGACCAAGATAATTGTTTTTTTCTTCTACAGGAACCCAAGCATTGAACGCAGTGTTGTCTCTGCGCTGGAGAACTTGCATTGAACGTAGTGGTCACTACATCGAAAAATTGTACATTTGTTCTTTACTTTTTCAGATTATATACACCCCCCCCCCCCCCCAAAAAAAAAAAAAAAAGATTTTCATTTGAAACCCTCTCATACGTTCTATCATTCTTTTATTTTTCAGGTTGCTGATTGACACACACGTATCTTCTAATTCTGACATAGATTTCGTCAGATCTTTCACGAGGTTAACATCACCACTGCCTCTGCCATAATCATCTACAAGCGAGTCTGCAGATACTACTCTTGGTCTCCTATAGATATCAGTGACTCGTGTGCCACATATACAGTTGACATTCCGAGCTTGAGTGTCCCTAAAGCTCTCCTGATCAACCATAGAGAGTCATGCCTTTCCAACACAAACTGTGCGGGTGCTTTGACAACGTAGGAATCTGTCTCATCACGTATTTTGTTCCCTGCTATACCTATGGCAAGAACGCGGAGTCTGTTGGCGAGAACTGCTGTCTGTGTGGGCTTGTCTACCTCATCCCTCCTGTCAACCTCATCTGCCACACAATCACCCGGGGGAAAATTCGCAGCCAAAGAAACATCGATGGTAGTGTCCTGAAGGACTGTCTGACCGTGTTTTTCTGCACCTGCTGTGCCCTGGTACAAGAGGCTCAAGAGGTCCAAGGACCAGAGGCGCAGTATATTCAACGAACTTAGTCACCCCACAGATGTAGCAGCATGAGAACTGTGCTTTGTTGGTAGATACATCTGTTGAAGCTTTTTGAAGTGTCAAGTCATGGTCTTCTTAGCAACTGACTGCACGTATAGGTAGAGAGAAAGCTGCTTCTATAGTGTGTGTATTGTTTTATTTTTCTGTCAAATAATACACAAGACAAGAAACATTAATCTCCATCCTCAATATATCTACACTGATGACTAGTATGTATTCACTTAAACCTTTCCTTCTCTTCCTTCTCATTTCCTCCCCCTTCTTCTTCCTCTCTTCCTCCTCCTCCTCCTTATTCTTCATGTAGTGCTGCTACTTCTTCACCTACTCCTGCTCCTCCAACCCTTTATCATTCTCCTCCCTAGCCTCGTTTGATGTTGTTTCAGTTTTCTTTAGTTTAGTTTAGTTTAGTCGACGGATCAACGTCACGGCACACGGGTGTAACCCATAAGTGCTCAGTTCTACTCCTAACTCAAGCATGAGTCCGGAGAAGCTCAGCTCAGTGCACGAACTCCGTAGCACCGGTGAGGATCCTGAAAATACATTGGGTAGATTTTTAACTCGAAATTTTGCCCGGGCAGCGCCGTTACGCTACTCTTTTTTTCGATTTCCAACTGATAAGGGATTTTTTTACGTGTGCAACAATACACACGGGCGTCCGATCTCACTACCCAGAGATCAGGGGGAAAGTGCTACTAGAAGCCCACGAGAAAAAATCCCGGTCCTAACCGGGGCTTTAACCCGGGACCTTCAGCACCCAAGGCGGACAGGTCCGCTAGTTGTTGCTTTTGTCCACGATTTCTTCACGGAGGAGATGTGATCACGTTAAGTCTCTGTATTTGCTGAGGCCAAGTTAAGTCTGTGTAAGTGACGGGACCGAGTTAAGTCTGTATGAATGATGGGACTATGTTTAGGCTGTATAAGTTACATGTCCAATTTGTCTATATAAGTGACAGGACCGATTAAGTCTGTTTAAGTGACAAGACAAAGTATGTGCTGAGAACAAGTTAAATCTGAATGAATCATGGGACTAAGTTTAGGCTGTGTAAGTGAGAGGACCAAGTTTAGCCTATATAATTGACAGGACCAAGTCAACTCTGTATAAGTGACAGGACCATTAAGTCTATATAAGTGACAGGACAAAATTAAGCCTGTGTAAGTGACGGGACCAAGTGAAGCCTGTGCATGTGATGGAACCAAGTTAAGTCTGTAAGTGACGGGACCAAGTGAAGCCTGTGCATGTGATGGAACCAAGTTAAGTCTGTAAGTGACGGGACCAAGTGAAGCCTGTGCATGTGATGGAACCAAGTTAAGTCTGTAAGTGACGGGACTAAGTTAAGTCTGTGTAAGTGACGGGACAAAGTTAAGTCTAGTCTATTTAAGTGACGGTAGCAAGTGAAGCCTGTATAAGTGATGGAACAAAGTTAAGTCTGTGTAAGTGACGGGACCAAGTTAAGCCAGTATATGTTACCGGACCAAGTGTATTATGTATAAGTGACAGGACCAAGTTAAGTCTGTGTAAGTGATACGATCACGTTAAGACTGTGTAAGTGACGGGACATACGTCAAGTCTAGTCTGTTTAAGTGACGATAGCAAGTGAAGCCTGTATAAGTGATGGAACCAAGTTAAGCCTGTGTAAGTGATGGGACTAAGTCTCGTCTGTGTAATTGACGGGACCAAGTTAAGTCTCGTCTGTGTAATTGACGGGACCAAGTTTAGCCTGTGTAAGTGACGGAATCAAGTTTAGTCCGAATAAGTGATGGCACCAAGTTAAGTTTGTATAAGTTAAGGGACCAAGTTAAGTATCTATAAGTGTTGGCAACAAGTTAAGTGTGTATAAGTTAAAGGACCAAGTTAAGTATCTATAAGTGTTGGCAACAAGTTAAGCGTGTATGAGTAGCTGTTCAATTTATTGTGTCCTGTTGTAACAGCAAACATGGTCATCTGTTTTGCTAATGTGAGATAATTATTTCAGTAAGTTTGTGAGTCATTATGCAAAGTAATGTTTACACGCGTTACTTGTATTGGACTTATGGTGCACGTCCCATAGTTGTAAAGACCAATCGGCACACACTGGGTGATGTTTTCTGTATCCCGCCGGTCGTCTTTACTTTCGGCACACAGTGGGTGATGTTTTCTGTATCCCGCCGGCCGCCTTTACTTTCTGAGACGTTTCTTGGTACCCGTGTTAGCTAGATCGATCTGGGAGACAAGGTCAGTTTTAAAAATTCAAATCCGCCCCTAATCAGATCGAACTCATGACAACTCGACCAGCAGACGAGCGTCTAGCCACTACGTTATCACGGCTCTCCCAGATGATTATCATCATCATCTTCCACTTTTGTCGTCAAGCTTACGTAGGGGAGGAGTAGTTGACGTTCCAGTGCTAGAATGGTGGCACTGGACAGTGTCATTCCTGTGATTGTACGATGTATATTGATATCGTCAATCTATTTTTCTTCTTGGGCGTCCTCTAGCTCTCGTATCAGATCATCCTTGATGTAGCGATTGCGCTGGTGACATAATTACATAATCAAGTTTACTACAAAAACACAGTGCTTGCTGCATCTTATTGTCCTAAACACAAGATTCTCTAATCTCCTGGTGCCTTATTCGCGTGATCTTCACATCACTTGTATGCGCTTCGTCCATGTCTGGAAGCTAGCATTTATACATTCCTATTTTGGCTTGCAATATTTTTATTATTTGCTTTCCAATGCTAGCAATAGTATGTGTACTAGAGATGTTATGTATAGCAATAGTGCTGCTACCTATAATGTATATTTATTTTATCCTATATTATTTCAATCTCTTTAACTGTGATGGGATATACAAATAAAAAATGTGATTCTATCCACTCGATATGTGTAAGTCTTCACAACAATAATTGCCGGCATACGGACAGATAGACAGACCGATGTAAAATGTGCACCAGAAAATCTCTTCGAAACTAAAGATAGCCTGTGTGGTAACTGACCCAGCACCAACCAAGAGCCGGTTGGTTTATAGACATCTGGGTTTAGCACCATATATTCAATGCTGTTAGGCGTGCACAATGGTCCTTTACTTACTCTCTACTAAACATGAACATCATCATCATCTTGCCAGCTGGTTTAGGTATTCAAGTCTCTCTACTGATCTCGGTCTTTGATATTCTGGATCGACTCTTGATGATACTCCTCAATGCCACCGGCTCAGTCCTACCTGCATAATTTCTCTTAGTAAGCCTCTGCCTCTCTTCCCCCTAATCTTTCCAGTTGTCACGACATTCTCCAATGCCCATCTTTTCATGACATGACCAAAGAAAGCTCTCTGTGTCTTTCTTATTGTTGCATATGATGATCTAGTTATAGTAAACACTTTCAGGCAATTCGCTGTTAGTTACTGTGGCAAGTCCAAGGAATTCGCAGCATTCATCTCAGGAACCACATCTTCGTTGCTTTTAAGTTCTTCTAATTTGTTAATTTACATTCCAAGATTCACTTCCATACAGCAAAACAGGTTATATATAACATGACAGCACATGAACGGAGTTTTAGAAGAAAAAAATAAGGAAGGTAAAGAACCGGTCTGCGATTTCGACTTCTGTCCTCAATGTTATTTGTTTTCCCACGATATTCTAGAATGTGTTGGTAGCATCAAAGCATTCTAAATCTCCCATTACTTCTGTAGTGATTGCGACTTGGTCCCTGCCTCACACCAGTATGCCGCCACAGGAAGGTCAGTCAGTCAGTCAGTCAGTCAGTCAGTCAATCAATCAATCAATCAATCAATCAGGTGTCGTCTCCAAAATGAAATTTGGCTGCAATGGATCTCCAACACTGTCTGTCTCTCGCCTTGACTGTACATTCTGTCAGATTGATGTTCGTCCATCTCCTGGTGCTACCTTCCCACTTGTATCGTTGTCTACATCTTGTTCGCTTGCCTTCGATCTTACCCTCCAGTATGTTTTTATAATTGTGTTATCTCCTGTAACGAGGCCGAAATATTTCACTTGTCTCATTTTTTAAATTTTTCATCGACTCTCTTTTCATTCCGTTTTTCTAGAGCCGCTGTATTTGATTGTTTTTGTTTCCACGAATTATGACATATTCTTATGTATATATACACCTCCAGGGCAACCATTCGAATTTATAATTCCTTATTCATTGTCTAGGATTCTTCCGTCGAGGCCAGCTATGGTCTCTTGTGTCATGAACACGCCTGATGTGTGCCACACACTCTGTTGTTTCGCTTTCCAAGCCGTTGATCTCTACAGATTCATCCGCCTTGTTCACCGCCCCAGTCTTTTGTATATTAGGGACGGACATTCCTTATTTAGTAGGATACTACTTTTACTTCACTCTCGTAGTTTAGCAGGTCAGCCAAGACTGTTGCTCGTGGAGCGATCACCGTGTACACAAGCGGTATTCCAATTCCAATTCCAATAAAAAAAATTCCAAATTCGGTCTCGTTAAACCTGTCTCCTGAGCCGTGGTTATTGTTGAGATCCGTGGTTGTGTGGACTGTTAGTACTGATTCATACTGGTTTTATTGGTTCTACTCTGTTGTAGTATGAGGTTGTTTTTGTGCTGCCTGGTTATTTTCCTTTCTGTCTTATGTTGGTCCTGATAACGACCGGTCCTTGGTCGGGCCTACTAGGTTCCGCAGTCTTTCGTTTGTTGGTTTCTTTCTCTTATTAGCACGTGCTTGTTGTTTCTTGTGTTGTCCTCACCGGGGTTGGCCCCGGTCATGTGCAGTCCTCATAAGGACTTGATGTAGGCACAGGCGATTCACAAGCGGTATTATTCAAACTATGATATTAAAGTATTATACACAAATAAAACGTAGCGTAGCTACCTGCGTCTGATCGACTGTCAACATCTTCTTGTCTAACTGTAACAGACATTTACAACACTTCCGGACTTAGCCTGGACGAAACCTTCACCCTTGACTCCAACCCTAGGACTTACAGCTGACCCCGTGATCTACATTGGTAACCACCGACGAGCAACATCAAGTGCCACGGAGGGCAAGAAAATACACACTGAGCACCAATGATCAGTGCAGTCTCCTCCCACTGATCAACCCAGGTCAACATCCCTAAGAGAACCGTCGTGGCACAGTGGCTAGACTCTCGTCTGCCGGCCTAATGGTCATGAGTTGGAATCCATATCAAGACTATTTTAAACATTGAGTTGGGCTCCCAGGCCCACGCAGCCTAAACTAGATACCAGGAATCACCTTGGGAAGGGAAGGCGGTCGATGTACCCCTGGAGTACGGATTGGTCTGTACAGACATGGGTTTAGCATCATATAACCATTATGGATAAGGCGCGAAAACGGATCCCTGGCTCTTATTTACTAAACTAAACGTTTAAGACCGCGGGGTGACATGCTTGGACCCCAGGTCATTTATCTCCTTCTCTTAAACACGCTGTAATCAACAACCAACAGTCTGGTCATAAACACTGCTCGCATAGCAAAACAATATTGACATTTTTACTGACACTTTTAATTCACACAATAAATTAAAGGTAGTAAAAATCATACAGCATTACTAACAATTAGAATAAAGTAATTAAAATTATCTTAGCCGCCGCTAAACATCGTTTGAAATATAACACATGTATATAAAAAGTAAATTGTAATTATAAAGCATTGTCACAGCAACGCGTGTTCATACAAACATGGAAATCATGATATAAAGTAGACCTACAGTAAAAGTATCATAATTTTGTCTTGGGTGTATGCCAATAGTAAAAAGTATAATCATTTTGTCTTGTGTGTAGGTATATGATAGGGCCTAACAAGTATGATCGTTTTGTCATGGGTAAGGGCCTATAGTTAGAAGTGTTATAGTTTTGTCATGGGTTTAGGCCTATAGTAAAAAGTGTGATCGCTGTGTCTAGGGTCTTTGCAGATATTCATCATTTGTAGGGTACTTGTGTGAAGACTTTCTCCAGTGTGAGGATGAAAGCAAAATCATTGGCCAATGTTCTTCACTGGTTATCAGCGATTCTACGCACAGGAGTAACCATCCTGTGTGATTCACAAGCTATGCTTTAGCAGGCTCTTTGTCAGGTATTCAAACAAGGCTGGTTAATGTGTATATACAAAATAGACGTATACTCGCTTCAAGACATTCAATGAATGTTCTGATCAAGACAAGAAATTTCACGAGGTGATGAGCGAGGTGGTTCGCTGCCCCCAAGAGCTCCAACTGTGGGGGACCGGAGCATGAGCGCACCAACCGCCGCATAAAACTGACAGCCACCGGCGGATTGATGAGTCCACCAGAGTAAGACTTGATAGCTGGTACCACTCGTGGCAATAGCAGCCGCGAACACAGAGATGGACGACGTAAGCGCATTCACAATCTGCGCGCTAGGGGGACCTGTCAGCATCTATACACTCAATATCTATACACTCTACATCTATACACTCAACATCCATACACTCAAAATTCATACACTTAATATTTATACACTCAACATATATACACTCAACATCCATACACTCATAAATTATTCACTCAACATCCATACACTCAACATCTATACACTCATCAATTATACACTCAGCATCCATACACTCATCAATTATACACTCAACATCTATACACTCATCAATTATATACTCAACATCCATACACTCAGCATCTACTACGAGAGACAGAGCACGAATGGATGTGACTCTAGTGTTAAGGTACTTTCTAGTTCACCACAACATGATGAGTTGAAGCGATGGTGCCATGCTTTGCATTGTTTCGTCAAGACTGCTCAGTACACCAGACGTCGACTAAAAGACAGCAGGTTTGTGTACTGCTTCCTCTGATCCCTGCCATTTGACTTGTCCAAGATGGGTGACTCCTACCAGTAGCTGCGCTACCGACGACACAGCTCTTGGGGTCATTTGCCACATGCAAGCCCCGTTACTGTGACAAACGGGGTACACATAAGATATCACCAGTTAACCAGTGTAATAAAAGACACATAATTAAATAGATAATGGATGCAACTAATTCCTCTATCCTAACAGCTGTATTCAGTTGTGTCCAAAGTACAGGGAACACAACGAAGCCTCTTAGAAAGAGCCTCTACAGAAGAAATAGCAATGCGTCTTTGTTATCTTGTCTATGAGACTAATATATCTGCTGTAGTTCAATTATTTGGGACTGGACATGGAGCAACAAAAACAGTGCGTACATAACAAGGTATTATTGTTACAATGTTAAATAACACTAAAACGTAAGTTTTTTTTTTTCCCATTCAACAAAAGTGTGTCACCGAACTTTGATTGGTTTCTTGTGTGGGATGCGCCAGGTCGACACATCTCAGCTCTCTGAAATAGTATTCATCTTCAAGTGCTCTTTTGGCGTATCGGAGATGTTTTCATTGTTCTCCCGCGTTGCACTTTCTTGCGCAAGTAGTTGTGCGGAGTGAGAAACCTGCCGATGGACAATCGATTTTGTATATAATTACTTAAATATTTATAACACCTTTTAACAGATCGATTAGTTAATTCATATAAATAGGATAGCTTGAATACACGGTTAAGAAAAGACGTGAACAAAAATCGGAAGTTGGCGGATCATAAACCGCTATCTTCTCCCATTGAACACACATTGCTGAGGTCTCCTCCCACTGATCATACATTGCTGCATTCGTTTCCCATTAATCACACATTGCTGCAGTCTCTTCCCATTGAACACACATTGCTGCAGTCTCCTCTCACAGATCATACATTGCTGCATTCGTTTCCCATTAATCACACATTGCTGCGGTCTCTTCCCATTGAACACACATTGCTGCAGTCTCCTCTCACAGATCATACATTGCTGCATTCGTTTCCCATTAATCACACATTGCTGCGGTCTCTTCCCATTGAACACACATTGCTGCAGTCTCCTCTCACAGATCATACATTGCTGCATTCGTTTCCCATTAATCACACATTGCTGCGGTCTCTTCCCATTGAACACACATTGCTGCAGTCTCCTCTCACAGATCATACATTGCTGCATTCGTTTCCCATTAATCACACATTGCTGCAGTCTCTCCCCCCCCCCCCTCCCCCCCATTTGATCATACATTGCTGCATTCGTCTCCCTTTATTCACACACTGTTTTAGTTCTCTCCTACTTGATCCCTATCTGATGTAGTATTCTCTCATTGATCACCCACTGCTGTAGTATTCTCTCATTGATCACCCACTGCTGTAGTATTATCTCATTGATCACCCACTGCTGTAGTATTCTCCCATTGATCACCCACTGCTGTAGTATTCTCCCATTGATCACCCACTGCTGTAGTATTCTCCCATTGATCATCCTCTGTTGTAGTATTCTCCCATTGATCATCCTCTGTTGTAGTATTATCCCATTGATCAAACACTGCTGAAGAATTCTCCCATTAATCACACACTGCTGAAGTATTCTCCCATTGATCATCCTCTGCTGTAGTATTCTCCCATTGATCACACACTGCTGTAGTATTCTCCCATTGATCACCCTCTGTTGTAGTATTCTCCCATTGATCACCCACTGCTGTAGTATTCTCCCATTGATCACCCACTGCTGTAGTATTCTCCCATTGATCACCCACTGCTGTAGTATTCTCCCATTGATCATCCTCTGTTGTAGTATTCTCCCATTGATCATCCTCTGTTGTAGTATTATCCCATTGATCAAACACTGCTGAAGAATTCTCCCATTAATCACACACTGCTGAAGTATTCTCCCATTGATCATCCTCTGCTGTAGTATTCTCCCATTGATCACACACTGCTGTAGTATTCTCCCATTGATCACCCTCTGTTGTAGTATTCTCCCATTGATCACCCTCTGCTGTAGTATTCTCCCATTGATCACCCCCTGTTGTGTTATTCTCCCATTGATCACCCTCTGTTGTGGTATTCTCCCATTGATCACCTCCTGTTGTGGTATTCTCCCATTGATCACCCCCTGCTGTGGTATTCTCCCATTGATCACCCTCTGCTGTAGTATTCTCCCATTGATCACACTCTGTTGTGGTATTCTCCCATTGATCACCCTCAGCTGTAGTATTCTCACATTGATCACCCCCTGTTGTGGTATTCTCCCATTGATCACCCTCTGTTGTGGTATTCTCCCATTGATCACCCTCTGTTGTAGTATTTTCCCATTGATCATCCTCTGTTGTGGTATTCTCCATTGATCACCCTCTGTCGTGGTATTCTCCCATTGATCACCCTCTGTTGTAGTATTCTCCCATTGATCACCCTCTGTTGTGGTATTCTACCATTGATCACACACTGCTGTAGTATTTTCCTATTGATCACACACTGCTGTATTATTCTCCCATTGATTACACACTGTTGTAAGATTGTCCCACTCATCACCCATTGCTGCAATATTCTCCCATTGATTACACACTGTTGTAGTATTCTCGGATTGTTTACACACTGCTGTAGTATTCTCCCATTGATTACACACTGCTGTAGTATTCTCCCATTGATCACACAATGCAGTAGTATTCTCCTATTGATCACCCTCTGTTGTAGTATTCTCCCATTGATCAACCACTGCTGTAGTATTCTCCCATTGATCATCCTCTGTTGTAGTATTCTCCCATTGATCATCCTCTGTTGTAGTATTATCCCATTGATCAAACACTGCTGAAGAATTCTCCCATTGATCACACACTGCTGAAGTATTCTCCCATTGATCATCCTCTGCTGTAGTATTCTCCCATTGATCACACACTGCTGTGGTATTCTCCAATTGATCACCCTCTGTTGTAGTATTCTCCCATTGATCACCCTCTGTTGTGGTATTCTCCCATTGATCACCCTCTGTTGTGGTATTCTCCCATTGATCACCCTCTGCTGTAGTATTCTCCCATTGATCACCCCCTGTTGTGGTATTCTCCCATTGATCACCCTCTGTTGTGGTATTCTCCCATTGATCACCCTCTGTTGTAGTATTTTATCATTGATCATCCTCTGTTGTGGTATTCTCCCACTGATCATCCTCTGTTGTGGTATTCTCCCATCGATCACTCACTGTTGTGGTATTCTCCCATTGATCATACATTGCAGTAGTATTCTCCCATTGATCACCCTCTGTTGTGGTATTCTCCCATTGATCACCCTCTGTTGTAGTATTCTCCCATTGATCACCCTCTGTCGTGGTATTCTCCCATTGATCACACACTGCTGTAGTATTTTCCTATTGATCACAAACTGCCGTAGTAATCTTCCATTGATCACACACTGCTGTAGTATTTTACCATTGATTACACACTGTTGTAAGATTCTCCCACTGATCACCCATTGCTGCAATATTCTCCCATTGATTACACACTGTTGTAATATTCTCCCATTGATTACACACTGCTGTAGTATTCTCCCATCGATCACCCACTGCTGTAGTATTCTCCCATTGATCACCCTCTGTTGTAGTATTCTCCCATTGATTACACACTGCTGTAGTATTCTCCCATTGATCACACAATGCAGTAGTATTCTCCTATTGATCACCCTCTGTTGTAGTATTCTCCCTTGCTCACCCTCTGCTGTAGTATTCACCCATTGATCACACACTGCTGAAGTATTCTCCCTTTGCTCACCCTCTGCTGTAGTATTCACCTATTGATCACACACTGTTGAAGTATTCTCCCTTTGCTCAAACATTGCTGTAGTAATCTCCTATTGATCACCCTCTGTTGTAGTATTCTCCCATTGATCACACACTGCTATAGTATTCTCCCATTGATCACACACTGCTATAGTATTCTCCCATTGATCACCCTATGTTGTAGTATTCTCCCATTGATTACACACTCCTGTAGTATTCTCCCATTGATCACACATTGCAGTAGTATTCTCCTATTGATCATCCTCTGTTGTAGTATTCTCCCATTGATCACCCTCTGTTGTGGTATTCTCCCATTGATCACCCTCTGTTGTAGTATTCTCCCATTGATCACCATCTCTTGTGGTATTCTCCCATTGATCACCCTCTGCTGTAGTATTCTCCCATTGATCACCCTCTGTTGTAGTATTCTCCCATTGATCACCCTCTATTGTTGTATTCACCCATTGATCATCCTCTGTTGTAGTATTCTCCCATTGATCACCCTCTGTTGTGGTATTCTCCCATTGATCACCCTCTGCTGTAGTATTCTCCCATTGATCACCCTCTGTTGTGGTATTCTCCCATTGATCACACACTGCTGTAGTATTCTCCCATTGATCACACACTGCTATAGTATTCGCCCATTGATCACACACTGCTGTAGTATTCGCCCATTGATCACACACTGCTGTAGTATTCTCCCATTGATCACACACTGCGTTAGTATTCTCCTATTGATCACACACTGCTGTAGTATTCTCCCATTGATCATACATTATTATAGTATTCTCCCATTGATCACACACTGCTGTAGTATTCTCCCATTGATCACCCATTGCTGTAGTATTCTCCCATTGATCACACACTGCTGTAGTATTCTCCCATTGATCACCCACTGCTGTAGTATTCTCCCATTGATCATACATTATTATAGTATTCTCCCATTGATCATACATTATTATAGTATTCTCCCATTGATCATACATTATTATAGTATTCTCCCATTGATCATACATTATTATAGTATTCGCCCATTGATCATACATTATTATAGTATTCTCCCATTGATCATACATTATTATAGTATTCTCCCATTGATCATACATTATTATAGTATTCTCCCATTGATCACACACTGCTGTAGTATTCTCCCATTGATCACATGTTCACACCTTGTTTCAGTGGAGAATTGAACACTTGACATACAGGCCGGTAGACAAGCGTGCGATCTGAGCGCCTGCTGAACTATCGCTTGTGCCAACACACTAATGCAGCAAGATTGAAATACATGTTAAGACAATTATTAACAAACCAAAGACAAACAATCAAACAGAATCTCAAAATCAGAAGCAGCAGCTGCCAACAATAACGATTTCACAACATGAAATGAGGTTTACCTTCGGTTGAGTAGTAACATTGCGTTCACTCAGTCCTGCACACACACGCACACGCTCGCATGCACACACACCACACAACCACACATAGTATTAGCTAGGTCCGAACCCACACTATAGAACACCACACACGATCTTCACTTCTGGATTGAGTTGGTCGATGAAAGAAAAACTAGATCAGCGTGGCCGAGAGGTGTATCGCTTTTGCGTCTAAACATCACGTGTACTGATTTCATTCCACACACTGGTCCGATGGACTGACACGCTGACCTCTCGTTCAAATGTTCTGTGCGAAGGAATTAAGGACGCTGTTCGTAATCCCGCATACCCGCGTTCAAAACACGGCAGTTGGTGATCTGGCAGCATACCGCCTTACGTTGTTTTTTTTTAATGAAATGGTATAGGTGCCGGTCGTTCAGAAAGCAATGGCAAATTACTGAACGTAAATTGCCTAGAATACCAGCATAGGATTGATCGCAACGTCCTGCAAGAACAGACAACATTTAGATAAAAGAACACACAACATTTAGGTGAAAGAACATACAATATTTAGATGTGAAAAACAAAACACAATTGAAAGGAGAAAAAGAGTGTTGAAGTGCTACATAGAACCTGTGATTTGGTATGGATGTGAAGAGTGGACAATGAGCAGACAAGCTGAAAAACAGCTGATGGCTGTGGAAATGTGGTTTCTGAGGAAAATGCAAAGAATACCATGAACAGGCAGAAAAACCAATGAACACGTCCTACAAGAAACAAATGAAGATTGTAAACTGATTAGAGACATTAAACGTAGACAGTCAAAATTTTATGGGCATGTGATCAGAAGAAATGAATTGGAGAACTTGCTGACAACTGGCAAGATCGAAGGGAAGAGACCAAGGGAAAGACCAAGAAGTAAATACCTGGATGGCTTGGCCACGTGGCATGGTCGAGACAGAAACACGGAGCTGATCCACGACTCTGGTGATCGAGTGAGAATGTAAAACATGACCGCCCACGCTTATCTGCATGGCACATGATAGATGTATGGATGGAAAGAACACACAGCATTTAGATAAACGAACACACAACATTTCGATGAAAGAGCACACACACAATTTAGATGAAAGAACACACAACATATAGATGAAAGAACACACACCATTTAGGTGAAAGAGCACACATCATTTAGATGAAAGGCTACACAACATTTAGATGTAAGAACACACAACATTTAGATTAAAGAACACACAACATTTAGATGAAAGATCACACAACAATGAGATGAAAGACACACAACATTTAGATGCAAGAATGCACAACATTTAGATGAAAGAACATACACCATTTAGATGAAAGAACACACACGATTTAGATAAAATAACACACACCATTTAGATGAAAGAACATACAGTATGTAGATGATAGAACATACAACATCTAGATGAAAGAACACATACAGGTTTAAAAAGTAGTCCAAAGAAATTTAGAATGGCGAAAATGATGGACAAATAGTAATACACCCCACCTTGTGCCTACCTGCAGTCTTCTGAACCTGTGGTCAATGATCCCGGCCCCCACACAGTCGCCCCACACGTTGCACATTGTTCTCAGGCGATCCCTGTAATGTAGGTTCCAAGACCCAACTAAAGACCCATGCTGTGATAGATCTTCACATATACTTGATTATATCGATGTGAGATGCGGTTACCAGTGCCCTTACTAGGTGTCTCCCTTTCTGAGATTAATCACTAGTAATTTGTTTCTGGGCTAGCTACGGCTGTAGAGCAGGGCAGTCATTCTTAGAGCAGACAGAGAGACAGACAGACAGACAGACAGACAGACAGACAGACAGACAGACAGATTGGCGGACGAAGGGACGAACGGGTAAAGAGACAGATATGCATGCATGCAAGCAGACAGACATGGAGAGATGCAGACAAACAGACAGAAAGACCGACATATTAGCGGGCTGACGGATAAATGCACAGACAGACTGACCGATAGCTAGATAGATATATAGAGATAGAGATGCAGATAGAGAGAGAGAGAAAGAGAGAGAGAGAGAGGGGGGGGGGGAAGAGAGAGAGAGGAGAGAAAAGGAGAGAAAGAAAAAGAGAAAATAGAAAGAGAGAGACAGTGAGAGAGAGTGTAAGAGAGAGAAGGAGGGAGTGACAAATTGAGGCGGATATCGAGAAAGGCAGTTCCTTTGAAGTCGCCTGAGGCGAGGAAGACTGGTTATAGGGAAAGCTAGTCTACATGTACAATTCAGTCCGGTGCTACTAGAAGTAGGGTTATGGACTAAGACTGATGTCAAAGGGAGACGGCGGGGGGGGGGGGGGGGGGGGGGGACACAGCAATGACTCAAAAAAAAAACGTAGTGCGAACGTGAAAGCAGGAGAGAGAGAGAGAGAGAGAGAGAGAGAGAGAGAGAGAGAGAGAGAGAGAGAGAGAGAGAGAGAGAGAGAGAGAGAGGCAAAGAAAAATAAAGAGACTGGTGAAACAAACATTAAGACAACTAAATGAAATAAATGATAGACCAAGAGTATAAGATACATTACAGCGACACGATGACATAGTGGCGGAAGAACGAACGAGCGAACAGACTATTTTCAAAGGGTTAAGAATTGGGTACGCAGGCCCGTCTAATATTCTGCCATTCTGTCACTCTCTTTCATACATTATTTCATCCACACATCATTTTTAGGCTAATTGAGAACAAGAGCAATAAGTTCAAGACCACAGGGCAAAGAAATACAGGCACCACACCGGATACAGAAAAGGATAGAGAAGCTCGTCAATTACCCAGCAAAGAGGTATGGAAGAGGTTACACACATCAGCACTCACATCAGCCAATCCACGGAGAGCAAAATCATGGCGTCCTCAACAGGAAGTCCCACGGTTGTCAGGACGATGACCAGGGTCCCAAGTCCAGCCTGTGGGACGCCGGCTGTTCCTATAGCACTCACCGTCGAGGTTAAACTATGAAGCAGACATTTATTGGAGAAAGTTCGTGAGTCATGGGCAAGTCACAATTTGCAAGTTCCTCAAAGTAAATCAGGCAGTGCCCACACAGAAGGCATAGAGAACACACCTCTGGCAACGTTACAGACTTTGGAAACGGGGAGGGGGTCAATCAATCAATCATGTGCCAGGCCGGAAAGCGTGGACGGTCATGACTCGCCATTTCGCTCGATCACCAGAGTCGTGGGGGGGGGGGGGGGTGGTGCGTACAACTAAAAGAGACTTGATATGCTAAGCCAGGCATGTGTATGTTTGTTAAACGCACACTCACGCACATACGAACAAAAAAAAAAACATTAACACAAACATACACAAACACACAACACACAGACATACACACATAAACGCTCACACACACTCACACGTACACATACACTCGCACACACAAACACACTCACACGTACATACACTCACACACACTCAAACACACATATACTTACAAACACCCAAATACACAAACAAACACACATATACATACACTCAGAAACACACACACACACACACTCACACAACCGTAAGGGGCTTAGATACTTGCAAGTAAAAAGCATTCAGGTGTCTTCTCCACTCCAGAAGTGAGCCATGGAACCTAAAGTCCTACAAATATATTCACCTCTAAAGGTAGAGGAAGACAGACAAAACACCTCCAATGCACACAAAGGCAAGACAGAAGACAACTAAGGCTGTCTGTTGACTCTATGAACACAGACACAATACTGGGCACAGACAAGATTTTGTGTTGGCTCCATGAAGACATAGAGACTTCAAAAACACAGGCAAGAATCGACACAACCAAGGCTATCTGTTGATTCCATGAATGCAGAGGCAAGAATGGACACATCTGAAGTTGCCTGTTGACTGAAGGAACACAGAGGCAAGACTGAACACAGCTGAAGTTGCCTGTTGACTGCTGGAACAAAGAGACAAGAATGGACACAGCCGAAGTTGCTTGTTGACTGCAGGAACACACAGACAAGAATGGACACATTCACGATTATTTGTTGACTCTAGAATACAAAATAGGGAGCAACAGAGGTTACCTATTTACCTTAGGAACACAGAACTAAGACTGAACACAACCAAGACTATCTGTGGATTCCACGAAACAGAGGCAAGGTTGAATTAATGTCCCAAACGACGTCTATATTCTAGAGTGGAAGAGAATACATCGTCGATGGCTGAATTAATGTCCCAAACCACGTCTATATTCTAGAGTGGAAGAGAATACATCGTCGATGGCTGAATTAATGTCCCAAACCACGTGTATATTCTAGAGTGGAAGAGAATACATCGTAGATGGCTGAATTAATGTCCCAAACGACGTCTATATTCTAGAGTGGAAGAGAATACATCGTCGATGGCTGAATTAATGTCCCAAACGACGTCTATATTCTAGAGTGGAAGAGAATACATCGTAGATGGCTGAATAGAAATATACCCTCCCTAGGTCTTTAAAAGAAAAGGAAACAAAGCTGTGATTAAAGCTTGTCTTAGAAAGAGTAGTTTCCATCACTGAAGTGATGAAGAAACTAGAGACAGTGGAGATATACTCTTTGAGAAGAAAATCCTTGCTCTGACAGTGCAAGCAATTCTAACATTCGTCTCGGGAAATACATCTCCGATGCTTCTCAGGTCTTTCCAATTCGTTCACTCATCATTATCATGTGTCATACCGATAAGCGTGGGCGGTCATGTTTCGCCATCTCACACAATCACTAGAGTTGTTGATCATCTTCGTATTCTTGTCTACACCATGCCACGTGGCCAAGCCATCCAGGTATTTACTTCTCTGCCTTCCCCTTATTCTTTTCCCCTCAATCTTACCATTTACTACCAAGTTCTCAAATGTATTTCTTCATTACGGTTCTTATTTGCTTATTGTAGGACTTGCTCATTGGTTTTTCTGTCTGTCCATGATATTCTTTGCATTTTATTCACTGCCATACAGCAAAACAGGTCCAAACAATACATATTAATTTATATGTGAACAATCAACATAAAAATCACCTCACAATCCTACCTGACGATTATAAGCTCTAATAATCCCAAGTCCCAGTGGTTAAATTGGGCGACATAAATGGCGGCTACCGCCTCGTACAAAGCCGTGCCGTCCATGTTGATTGTCGCCCCTACCGGAACGAGAAACCTGACAACGTCGATGCTGATGTCACACTTGTTGATCAGGCAATCCATGGTCACCGGAAGCGTGGCGCTACTGTAAAGGGGAATTGTCGTTCTTGGAGTTCACAGTATCAAAGACAGGAACATTTTGTCAGAAGAACAAGACATATAATTATCCAACACATAACTGGTAGGATCAGTCGATATACGCTGGCGGAGATGTTAACGAATAGGTCGGAGCAACAGTGGACATGTCCGGGGTGTAATGACAGATGAGCCTCACTATTCACTAATCACTATGTTTAAATAAAGTTAGTTGCTTATCCTTTACATACATTCGCAGTCAATCCCAATATTGTTTGGCTGTATGCGAAAGTTGTAAATGGCAATGAAAAAAAAAAAAAAGAGAATTGAAGTGCTAAGTAGAACTTATATATATTTCCCCCATCTGTCCACGGCAGTGTGTATTGTGATTGTGAACTGCATGTTCAGAAAAATGGCCGGCGGCTGTTTGCTGAACTAGCTTGTTTTGTTCTCATTATGCACTAATGCGTGTGCAGCTGATGGTTTTATAGCGATTGCTGCTTCCATCGACGGTGAGCTGTACTTCTAGTGCTGGACTTTGTTCTGCATTCTGACAGCGGCCTTAAGCTTGTATGCGTGAGAATGCTGGTTTTGTTTTCCCGGGACTGCTTATGTTCCACTTTCACATGGGACAGTAAGGTGCACTTTATGTGATATTCACTGGCACATGAACGGAGCATTATGGGGTGACACTTTGCTATGAAGTTGGAACCGCGAGAAAGTAACTAATAGAACCAACAGTGTGAATGGGCAATAAGCTAAGAAGTAGCTAATGACTGAGGACAATTCAAAGAATGCCATGAACGGACAGAAAGGCGAATGGGACAGTTCTAAATGAAAAAAAAATGAAAAGCGTAAATGAGAAAACGAAGATAATAAAGAACTAACGAAATTAGACTAGACATGCCGGATTTTATGTAGACATTATAGAAGAGAAATAAACTTTAAATTATAGCGAAAAAGGGCAAACCTGGTGGGAACTGAACAAGGGGAAGCCAGAGATGAGTACCTGGATGGCTTAGCCACATGATATAGTCGAGAAAACACAGACCTTATCCAAGATGATGACCCGTGACCACCCAAGCCTATCGGTATGGCTAATGATGGTTGTGAATGACCACTATAGATTGTGAAGTAGGTCGTGCTCATTCCGCAAAGAACAGTATTGAGTCAGAGCTGATCACATTCAGGCGGAGGATACGATCAGACAGGTGTGCCCCTTGGAGAACATTAGGCGTCAAGAGGAGTGGGTCAGAGTGCCAGCGGAGCAGTCAGACTTGTGCAGAGTTAATGTCGCATTAAGCCGGGAGTGCAGGGAGTGGCCAGCAGGGGCCACGGAAGTGGAAATCCAGCAACTAATTCAGGACAATGCTCACTCGGGTGATGTGATTATCTACACAGATGGTTCGGTGTCAAGAGGTGAGAGAAGTGGCTGGGGGTTCATAGCCAAAGCTAATGGTCGACGTTTGGTGCAGGAGAGCCTGGCATATGAAACTAGAACATCCAGCTTAAGAATGCAGGTGGAGGCAGTCATTGCGGCTCTCCGCTGGATGGAGAATACGACACACACACACACACACACACACACACACACACACACACACACACACACACACACACACACATGGTGATTGTAACTGACTCAGAAAGCATGCTGACGAGGGTGAGGACGGGCAGACTTCGTGCGGAGTGGCTTGCTTCGCTTCGGAGGTCACGGGTGACAAGCATCGCCTGGATGTTTTCTCCGGGGCATGCGGTGTGCTGGGAAATGAACAGGCGGACAGATTGGCTGGCTCTGCAGAACTTGGTGGAGTATTGA
Organism: Cepaea nemoralis; assembly: GCA_014155875.1. Classification (NCBI taxonomy): domain Eukaryota; kingdom Metazoa; phylum Mollusca; class Gastropoda; order Stylommatophora; family Helicidae; genus Cepaea; species Cepaea nemoralis. The sequence continues at coordinate 106,196 of JACEFZ010000492.1, read as the reverse complement.
TACATGACAAGGCAGACGTGGTTGCGGCCTTGTGGGAGCACGTGAAAACCTTGGAGGAGCACATGGATTACCATGGTCTGGCAAGAATAAGACAGCGAGGAGTGACGAGGGGATCTGGCCGACGCTCAACGCTCAGAGGAAAGGCGAGACGGACATATAATCAGATTGCTACTAGAACTATTGGTGTTGGAACTCTTCCCTGGCTGCTGAGGATGGGGACGGAGCGCTTATGGGAATGCCCCGAATGCTGTGATGTCGATTCCTAAATCAATCAATCAATCAATCAATCAATCAATCATGATCACATTCTTGATGCGATGTATTGTGATGCCTAGTGTGTTATGGGTTGTCTGCCTCTTTCCTTGCGGTGCTACAGCGCTTATGTTTCAAATATTTCATACTAGCCTAGATCTCTCTACAACTACTTTAGGGGCATCCTGGGTCGATACAAGTCAGTGGGACATTCTTGGCAGACATTAGTCTGTGGGGCATCCTGGACAGCTACGAGTCAGTGGGACATCCTTGGCAGACATTAATCTGTGGGACATCCTGAGCAGACACTAGTGTCTTGGACATCCAGGGCGAACACTAATCTGGCCAACATAGGTAGTACCATAAACCAAGTTCTTCTCTGCGATGAAACAAGCCGAGCACTGCTCTCTTAATTAGACATTAAGAGAATCCAAGCAAATCCATCTATTGACGGTAGACAACCTGGACACACGTTTTGCACCCCACCATTAGGACAACATGCTTTAATCAATGTGTTGCCTCGTCTGCCGGACCAATCCCCAATGTTCAAAGTCATTCAAGAGTGAAAAACTCGAATTCTCGGGATCTACAGCAAAACCAACTTTTCTCCCCTGACCTACTCTGTATATCAATCCACAGACTAAACTTAGTTAGTCAGTTAGACGCGGTTTCAACTACACGGCAAAGGGTCACCCCCATAATGCCCCGTTCCTGTTCCAGTGAATATCACACAACATGCTCCTTACTGCCCCATGTGAAAAGTAAAGTGGAACAATCAGCATAGAACTTAGTTCTAACAAATACGTAACCTACCTGGAGGACGTACTAAAGGCTGTCAATATCGCCTTGGTTGTATTGAGCATTAACGCCAGGGGGCTCTTCCTGGTGAAGATAAAATATATGAGCGGGAGAGCCAAACACCCGTGAATGAAAATCCCACCAGCCACGACGCCCATAAACTTCCCCAGGCCGGACAGAATTGACCAGATATCACTGGCGGCAATAAACTGGGTTGCGACAAGGCACGTGATGCCAATTGGTAGGTACCTGAATAGATGAAATGACAACAGATAGCATTTATTAAAGTCTCCTCGTAATACGACAAATAATTTTCATATGAACAACTACAGCTAAATATGTTTAGACTTTCTTCTTCTCCTCCCTCCCTCCTCCTCCTCCTCCTCCGTTCTTCTTCTTCTTCTTCTTCTTCTTCTTCTTCTTCTTCTTCTTCTTCTTCTTCTTCTTCTTCTTCTTCTTCTTCTTCTTCTTCTTCTTCTTCTTCTTCTTCTTCTTCTTCTTCTTCTTCTTCTTCTTCTTTGTCAACGTCTCACTAAGTCAAGAGCTAATTACATTAGACATGGCAGTAATGTAATACATGTGCAGATAAATTCGTCAACGAAGCGAGTCAACATGTACCGTGATTTATTTACAAGCAAGCATGTAACATGAACTATAATCACAATTCAGCATCTCTGGTGAAATCATACAAACATTATAGCGCCAAGCACTGATGCGTTCTCGCATCACAATCCATGGCATACAAATCAGCGCACATGCTATCTGCTATCAGCACTCTCACAAACAATAGTAAATCTTATATGAGGCACTCAGCACACGCTCTCTCAGTTAACCAAAAACACTCCTCTCTCAACCACCGTCCGGTCCAGTCTAATTCTCCTTGCCTCGGTCTGTGGTCACCTGGTGTTCGACCAGCGTGACGTCCGTGCTAAGTCGGGTGTCTCGGTCTTTTGGCATAGTCCTGTCCTTCACCCGTCTATTGATGGCTGTTGTCTCAGGTCACCCAATGCAGGGTTGGGCTGTCATTCAAGGACATGTCCAGTCTCTAAGCCTATGTCCTGTCTCTTACTGGGTATACAGTCCTGTCCTACTCTCCCCTGCTCTACCTATGTCTTGTCCTTGTCCTGTGTCCTCTGTGTCCCAGGACTAGGAGAAATTCTCCTTCTTCTTCTTCTTCTTCTTCTTCTTCTTCTTCTTCTTCTTCTTCTTCTTCTTCTTCTTCTTCTTCTTCTTCTTCTTCGTCGTCGTCGTCGTCTTCTTCTTCTTCTTCTTCTTCTTCTTCTTCTTCTTCTTCTTCTTCTTCTTCTTCTTCTTCTTCTTCTTCTTCTTCTTCTTCTTCTTCTTCTTCTTCTTCTTCTTCTTCTTCTTCATTCTTCCTTCTTCTTCTTCCTTCTTCATCATTCTTCTTTCTTCTTCCTTCTTGCTTCTTCCCCTCCCTTCTTCATTGTTCTCCTTCATTCTTCTCCTCCGTTCTTCTCCTCCCTTCTTCTCCCATTTCCTCTTCTTCCTTCTTCTCCTTCCTTCTTCTTGTCCTTATTCTCCTCCCTTGTTCTCCTTCCTTCTTCTCCTCCCTTCTTCTTCTTCTTCTTCCTTCTTCTTCTTCTTCCTTCCCTTCTTCTTCCTTCCCTCCTTCTTCCTTCTTCTTCCTACTTTCCTTCTTCCTCTTCTTCCTTTTCCCCTTCTTCTTCGCCTCCTTTCTTCTCCTTCTTCTCCTTCATCTCCTTCTTCTCCCCTTCTCCTCCCCCATCTCCTCCTCCTCCTCCACCTCCTCCTTTCTTCTTCTTCTTCTTCTTCTTCTTCTTCTTCTTCTTCTTCTTCTTCTTCTTCTTCTTCTTCTTCTTCTTCTTCTTCTTCTTCTTCTATTGAGACGCTAGGTGTTGGTAGAATCTTAATCTGCTGATGATATGCTGGTGTGCAGACGATTCAGAGACAGGAACAGTTTGGCTGCAGACTTACAGCTGGCAGTAAACAGGGTGGCGGAGTGGTGCAGGGTTGCAGGGGCTGTTATAAACCCAGACAATGCATCGGTTGTGTGGTACTCCTTGGATAACTAGAATGTGAAGACAGATGTCCCATGTATTATATTGAATGGATGTCCTCTTAGGAGAGAGAGAGAGAGAGAGAGAGAGAGAGAGAGAGAGAGAGAGAGAGAGAGAGAGAGAGAGAGAGAGAGAGAGAGAGAGAGGGAGAGAGAGAGTAAATTGAAGTACTTGGGTATCATCTTTGACAGGTGTATATCTTTTAAGGATCATGTGAAGGCCGGTATGGGACTTAATGCACTGAGGGCAATGGAAGCAACCGGGATAGACCAGAAGATGCTGTACAGGCTCTTTCATCAGTTAATAATTTCTGTCACTGAGTATGGTTTGGGGCGGCTGACAGTATCAAAGAGCGAACTTGAAAGGTTGGAGCGCATACAGACTGCGACCATGCGAGTGATCTTGGGGTGCACAAAGGACACACCAATTATATGCTTGAGGCATATCCTGGCGCTACCAACAATAGCGGATAGGCATAGGGTCCTTCAGGCCAAATGGTAGCTGAGAGTTGCTGCATATAGGGATCACCCCCTGCATGAAGCCATGGATATGGTCAAGGGTCATAGACGAAACAGATCCTGGATGGCACAGACAGAAATAGCTATAAGTCAGGTGTGTGATCTAGAGACCATCAATCGTGAAAAAGTGTGGGTTGAAGTACCGGAAGACATGACGGACTGGCACAATGTAATAGTCACACTGGTTCGTGAGTGTAGAGAATGGGTAGCGGGCCGCACAGAGTTTGAGGTGCAACAACTGATCCAGAGTAACATACATCAAGGTGACACAGTGATCTATACTGATGGGTCAGTGGTGAGAAACAGACGGAGTATTTGGGGTTTCATTGCGAAGGCAAATGGTCGATTTAAAAGAAAAAGTCGCTTAAAAGTCGACTGGGTCGACTTCATTGTACCGGGTTATTATCCCATTTGGTTCAAATCGATTACAAAAAGGAGTGCCTGGCATATGAGGCTACGACTTCCAGCATGCGAACAGAGGTAGAAGCAGTCACAGCGGCATTCCGTTGGTTAGGTGAGACCACAGCAACACACATTGTCTTCATCACGAACTCAAGGAGTATGCTTAGTAAGGTGGAGGAAGGAATGCATTGTGTGGAATGGCTTACCTCGCTTCAGAGGTCACAGATTGTGAGAATTGCACGAATTTTTTGCGGGGAAATGAACAGGCTAATAGGCGGGCAGGGATTACATCTCTTGGTGATGGACACGGGGGAGATGGTCGTGCGCCTGTGTGACCAGACGGAGAAGGCGAGGGAATAGATTGAGAACACTTATGTGGAAATGATGAGATTGCGGGGGATTGGCAGGGGTTCTGGTAGAATCTCAAAACTGAGAAGGAAGACCATGAGAACTTTCAATCAGATAGCGGTGTGGCTCTTCGCTGGCTATTAAACGAGGGGAGAGAGCGGGTATGGGAATGTCCTGAATGCAGTGATGTCAGTTCTTAGCTCATCTAAACTCAACTCAACTCAACCACATCACGTAGTGTTTTACTGTACAACATTGTTTTTTTGTTACAACATTAAATTGTATTTTACTACATCACATTGTCCTTTACTGCACCAACTTGTCTTTCATCATCATCATCATCATCATCATCATTATCTTCTTCCACTTCTGCCGTCAAGCGTCGTGGGGAGGAATAATATGCGTTCCAGCGCCCGGTGGACGGCACTGGATAGTGTCATTCCGTGTGGTTGTACAATGTCTTTACTACATCAAATTGTCTTTTACTACATCAAAGTATCTTAATATCAAATTTATCATATTTTCTTTTACTATATAAAACTATATATATACTATATGTCTGTTACTACATCAAGCTGGCTTTAATTATATTAAATTAAATGCAAATATTTAGCATTGTCTATTACTATACTAAATTATCATTTCTATATCATTTTGAAAAAACTCATACAAGAAACACATGAAAAGTGTAAAATGATTCGAATAATTAAACGTAGACAGTCTCGATTTTTAGGGGCTGGCTATGTGTAGAAAATAAACGTGAAAACTTAGTGACAACTGGCACAGTTGGTGGGAATAGTTCAATGAGAAGCCATAGAGATTAATACGCGATAAGCCATAGATATTAATACGAAAGAAGCCATAGAGATTAATACCAGAGAAGCCATATAGATTAATACCTGGGTGGCTTGCTCATGTGGCATAATCGGGACCAGAACACAGGTTCAATACTGGTGATCATATGAGAGGACGAACCATCACCGTCCATGCTTGTCAGCACGGCACATGATGATGATAGTATATCAACTAATGTTTTACAACATTACAGTTTATTGCTGGAATCATACAACATATTGTTTATGGCTGCTGTGCATACATTCACTTAGGGAATAACAGTTTTCGTCCCTACGTCTTCTGTCTTCAACTGATTCAGTGCCAAATAAAACATGGTGTGCAATAAAATGAGCAAGAATTATAGAGTAAATTTTCATTCGCTGGGCATTAAAATTGTGAAAGGTACCGCGAAACGAAACAAATAGCACGATGATCCTAGAACGACGACATAACCTCCTTCGGCCCAAATGATGCGTCACATTTGGCGATATATTATCATACGACACTCTTATCAGATAATACCGCGTGTGTCTGTTAGTAGTTTAGGAGATAGATGGTGTGCAATAGAAAAGGGTTTGGGAAATGAATAGGTGGTGAATGATGCACGCGTGAGCACGATTGGACTAGTTGTTAGGGACGCTCACGCGTGACGTAGAAGATAAACATAGTTCAGTTCCAACTCGGCCCTGCAATCTAACAAGAGGTGTTTTCAAGTTGCTGTATATACTTTTATACCTTGATCAATAAACCGACACGTTTACACCTTGGCCGGAGCCTTGACTTGATATATATGCAGTTGCATTATGTTATATTCAGACTCTCTGTGATCTGTTACAGTCTGAAATGCTGCCAGTATACCAGGATACTGATTTGAGCTGTCGCGGCCACAAGCGATCACAGAGGTCATCATCACAAAACAAAACAATGGATTTCTAGAAGGCAGAAATTGTCAGAGGCCACGGACAATTATGTTGAAGTCATGCATTATTGAGAAGCAAACAATATCGTATCTGCAAATCTTTTGAGAAGCAAACAATATCGGATCTGCAAATCTTTCTGATGGGGCTGATGTTTGTTAAAACCGCCACACAAAACATAATATCCTGAGTTGTGGAACAGAGCTGCCATCATCATTGTCCAGTCCTGAGCTGACCTGGCCGTTGTTTTTAAACGTCAATATGCTACCTTGAAATGTCGTCTTACTGGAGCTATTGATCTGGCCGTTACCGTCATCATGTTATTGAAATTGACCTTGGTTGCCTGAAGTGAAGTCAGGAGCTGTGAAGAGTTCATCCTTAATCACAAAAGGTTGGTGGTCAACGTTTATACTGAGCCAAGCCATTTGCTCATTTGTTTTCGATCGTTGTCTCCGATTGAGGAAACTCTGCTACTTACGAAAATCAACTCCATTCGAGGTTGGTCATAGATGCAACTATCTTGAACTCTGGCTCATCAAAATGTCACTCAAGCAAAGCGATATCGTTAATGTGGAATCTTCGGAAGCGGGTGGGCATAATGGGTTGCCGTCCTGCTGAAGAAGAGACCCTATTTAAATCGCTTCATTAAGCTAGAGCCGTTTCCAGACGTGCCCTTTTTCGGGTGAAGTCCAGACGTGCCCTTTTTCGGGTGAAAAGAAGCCACAAATCTGGGGTGCCCACCAATGGGTGAAATCAAGAGTTCAGAAGTTATGATGGAGTAGAGGAACACGACACGCTCGTTTTTTTTTCTGCGAAGCCTACAGTTGTCAAGCATAATCCTCAGGTCGACGTGTTTGGACTTACTTTCCTTATGGACTCGTGGACGTTGCTGTCGGGACTACTAACTTGTCGAGCCCCTGATTTGCTGACCAGAGGACAGAACTTATATACGCTGGTGAAGTACTTATAAGTAGATTTAATTAGATTAGATTAGATAGTATTAATTTTGGATTATATTAGTTATATTAATTATTATTTTATTGAGACGACACGTAGCAAAGAACATGAAAGGTTTGAGCCAAAAATTGAAAAAGGTGTCCATATGGCTAGAAGAATTGAAGGTAGCGGTCGGTGAGGTACAGCATTTTGTAGAATGGTTAAGGAGAAGAATGATTGGGCAAGAGATTTATAATTTTAAGGTGGAATGCAATAGGGTAGGAACGAATAACAGAAGACAATCAATGTTTAATGAAAACAGAAGACAACATAACGTTATATATAGAGACAGTTACGTTGAGCCAGATGTGACTAAGGTCAGAAGTGGTTATAATAGACGAAGATACAGAGATGGGCCTGAGAGAGACCTTTCCAGTAAACAATGGAATTGGCCATCCAATAGTGTGACTGCTAGAAAAAGACGGGACGATTGGTTTGAGCAAAGACGGAGACAGTATTTGAAGTCAGGGTCGAAGGACAGGGTAGAACATATAAAAAGAAATTCAACTACTCCTAAGGTGGTTGCGAATCTGACTGTTAAACAGGAAAAGAAGACGACGGTATTAGTAAAGAAAATAGACCAAGAGACTCAGACGCAGGTGATTGAAGTGGTAGAACGGAATACACAGACACAAGTTGATACAGTAGAAAAGAAAGTCCAGGTACAACCAACCAGCAAGATAACGAAGGGAAGTCAAACCGAGTTGGTAGAAACTCAATCAAATCCAACTTACTTGAAGGTGACAAAGAGAGACACCGATACAGAAGTTAGACAACCCAAGACAAGAGACAGCAGAAAGAAAATTAGAAAGAGTGTTAGGACCAGAAATGGAAAAAGTTTGCTCATATATAATCATGGGTGTGGAACTGAAGAATCTGAGTCGTCTCTACAGTCAGAACTTTCAGACCTTGCAGATTTTAGTATAGAATGTACACCCGACAGGGATTTAAAAGGAATGAATAAGAACGGGAGGATTGTACTACGAGCAGATCCTGACTCGAAGCGTGATGTTTCCTCATACGGTATGGTTGCTGGTAGACAGACAGACATAATTTTAGTTGGTGACTCTTTGGAACAAGATACCAGTATATATGACAGAAAAGTAGCGAAGGCTAGGAGACGAATACCAAGAGAGAGAGAAAAAGATACTTTCAAAAAGAAAGATGTTTGCCTAGTAGAAAGTAGAACACAAAAACAGCAGAAGGCTGAAGCGTCGCTGGACAAAGCTAGAAGTCTCATGAAATCGATAAGACCATGGTTATATTTAAATAACCGATACGAGCAGATTTGAGCATTTTGTAACTGAGCTTGGGGTAATTCAAGTATGATGAGGCTTATACCGGCTCAAATGTTGTGTTGCTGTGGAGAGGATTAAAGTGGAAAACGGTGGAGAATCACTGCAAGTGATGTGTGATGTCGAGAACTGATGTAGTATTGTCTTGTATTGCATAGGTTGTCTTGGGGTATAAAGTAGTCATAGAATAGTCATCGATTGGGTAGTGCGGATGTTATAGCCTGAAAATAGCGCGAAGAAGTAGATCATTATTATGAAGTGATGAGGAGGTTAAGATAAAGTGAGTGAGTAGTTGACTGTCGGAGTGGTTTGACGTGGAGAATTAAGTAGGACGGAGAGTAGTGGGATTATGATGATTGAGAATGTAGTAAGAAAGCAGTCGAATTGTGAGAGTCATGTTGAGTATTGAAGTAATTCGTCTGGTTATGGGTTGTCCGTGCGTGAGTATAAGTGTAGACAAACATGTGTTCGTCGCGCTGAGTGAAGCAGGAGTGAGGTTTTGAGACGCCGTCTAAGTGGAGTGCATGGATAGAACGATGTCAGGTGATTAGTAGTAGTAGCGCATGCATGTACGAGGCGTTTGGTATATCTTGTGTCACTGTGTGTGGAAGTGATTGACACGCTTAGGCTGCTGGTGAGTAATTGCTAGAATGTTAAATTGGTGTCTAATTTGTTTGTTGTAGAAGTAATAGTATAGGCACGTCAGGTTGTTGTGATACGAGAATAATGGTGAGATGAGAACGAGGTTGTTTGTACACAATGGTCAATGCATATGAGAAGTATAAATACGAGCGCCGTGCGAATATGCGAAGAGTGGCTGATGGGTGACGCTGATAAAACATACCGGTGATTTCGTGGAGGACAGAGTAAGTGAGTATGCGAAAGTTAGGAAGTATAAAGAAGGTGATTGGAAAGGTGTGATGTCTTTTGTTTAGAATGTGTGGTGTTGGACAGAATTAATGAAAATTTTATGACAGGCTGACAGATAGAGAGTTAACGTTATGTTTATTTATAGTAAGCAAGTACCATGTCGTTGGCGGAGGTGAGTGTGCGGAAGAATGAGAAAACACAGAAAAGTTAGCTGTGGGAAAGTGATTGTTAGCGTTTTTAGCGTTTAGATCGTTGGATGATGGGAGTGGACGAAGAATTGCTTGTTAGAGCTAATGTGTTGTTTGAGCAAGGTAGGCTTTGAGTTGTGGAAAGGGAGTGAATGATTGAGAAAAGTTGAAATAAGAAAATAGTTAGATTGTGAAAATCGTTGGCAGAGACATGTCGAAGCAAGAATGCCTGATACAGAGAAATGAGAGAAGATGGTTTGCCCAATCGGAGTGAGGTTTGTCGTTAGTCATGTGCGGTGTTGCTTACTGTTTCTGAAAGAGTCCCGATAAATAGGAGTAACCTTGAGTAGTACTGAAAGATGAGTGATGTAAGCAAAAGAAGGAGAGAATGTGATTAGCCAAATGAATATCGGAGTATTATAAATAGAGCACTATAGAATGTGTTCCGATAAATGTGACTGGTTTGACTATCATCGCGGTGTGAGAACGAAGTTAAGAGAAAGTTGAGGATAGTTTAGAGTTGTTGTGGTGAGATGTTGGTAAAGTACTGATGTAGGAGAATGAAATGTTAGTTGCGTCGGGTAGACGAGAGACTTAAACATAGAATTAGTTATTGACAAATATAGTAGCTAGATGTGTTGGTGAAGTCTATAGTAAATAGACATTCCTTGGTGCTTGTAGCATTGTGGAGACACCGTGGTAAACGGGATGAATGTTGGTACAAATCAAATTCAAGGGAAACAACTAGATTAGGAAATGGCTGTGCTGAGTTGCAGTTTCCCTTACTGAGTAGATGAATTGTGGTGTGCTGAAATAGCCACACTACTTGGAAAATAGAGAAATTTTTGCTGTAGTTTACAGTAATTGTTTGGTTAGTATGTCAAGTGCAGTAGTGTCGCAGTGGAGTTAGTTTGTAAAAGATGGAATGTTGTGAAGGGAGATAATCAATGCTTGACTTCCAGAAAAAGTACGGTCATTTGTTGATTAATGACTTTTGGTTGAGGGGAACAAATATTGTTCTGAGTTATGATGAGAATATAGTCTGTAGGTAACAGAGATAAATATATTAATGCAGGGTAATAATTGGCCTAGCATTGAGTTGTTGTTTTTTTACTGTTGTAAGAGTAGCGGGATAGACATAACTTGACCAATGTTGTTTGGCTACTATAAGCAATTGGTTTTAATTTAATATGATCTTTCAATGTATCATGAATGGTATGTTATATTATTTTTCTTTACTTGATTTGGTCCTGTAAAATGATTGCCATTTGATTTTAGAATAGGATTGTTGTGTTTTCAGTCTTTTGCGTACAAACTACTGGTCCGTAAAAGAGACCAGTAGTGTTAGATAACACTAGATATTTTCTTTTAATTTAAATTGATGCTTGTTTCATTTTGTGGGGATATATGAAAACATATTTGAATATCAAGGGGGGGGGGGGGATATTGTTCTGTTCTGATTGTATCTTCGATTATTCATGAGTTATGCCGTTATTTAAGTTTGCCTTGTTTGAACATTGGCATGTTACTTGATCAGTTAATTTCAAATTTTTTTTATTATCAGTTATAATGATTCTGTTTCTTATAATTGAGTTGCCGTTGACCATTCTTAAAAATAATTACTTTTCAGTAAAATTGTTTTGACGTTTAATTGGGTGAAGTTTTAAAACAGAAACTAGTTAATAGAGTCCTTGGGAATTTTGAATGCAGGGTTACATTCAGAAGATGTGGGGCAATTTTAAAACATGGTCTCCATGGGGTCGGAAGTGAACATGGATTTAGTGCCATGATGTAATGGAAATTTCATAAGCGCCACGAGATTGCTGGTTTTTAGTAGATATGGGTAACGCTTATAATAAGTGCTGCGCCAGACAGCGTGAAGACAAATAGTAAAACATGAATTGAATGCCATGTTTTAGTCCTGTAGATATCAATACAAGAGTTGGGGGATTAAACCAGTGGAAGGTTTATAAAGGGAAGTAAGTATGTTCGTGAGAAATGAACATTGTCAGTGTGGAGTGCTGTGGTCACAGCGAACATAGATTAAATGACATGAGGTTTTGGGGGTCCGTGATATATGGACTGATAAAGAATAAAGTTGATTGAAAGCAGTGATAGGTTAGAAGGTCACAGACATGAGTTCAGTGGCGGTATTTTGTTGCTGTTGATAATGGCATAAATTGACAAGTGGAAGTTTTAGGTGAAATGCCCATAATAAATGGACATTAGTGGGTTGCTGAAGTTTTCGGCAAGATTAATAGGGAACCTGATATAGAGTATTCCTGAGTGAGGTATAGGAGAGATTTGGTTATATTTTAGTAGGTGATGTTAATGATAGAGGGGGTTTTGAGTGGTAGGCCCATAATGGACCTTTTTATTTGTGTCCTCGGGATGTGTTTTGTGGTTGACATTACAATGCGAGGTTGAGGTAAGGTTCAGAGCCATAATATCAGTAGTGTATAGACATTTAGGAGTGAATAATATTTTTGGTGGTTGATGCTTGATGCTGTAGATATCAGCGCAAACTGTGAAACTGCCATAATAAGTGCTATAATTGAACTGTGGAATTGTTTTAGACTTTATTACATAAAGTCTCAGGGTGACATAGGGGGAGTAAGTGTGAGTGTGGTTTTTGTGAGGAAGAGTTCTAGTTCTTTAACTTTCCGGTGCGCACCGATTCTTTGTCTTTACTATCGTGTGCGAGTGATTTCAGGTTGGTTGAAAGTCAAAGTGGAGAATTAGTAATGTTGAGGTAATACTGTTAGTGATGACGATAGGGAGTTTGAGGTAGTATCAGAAGAGTACGGCGTTTTATACTTGAGATCAGATATTGGTATATATGCTCGTGATGAAAAGGTTTAAGCGGATCGCTTATAAAGAGAAGAAGAAGTATTTCGAAAAGGTACACATATATGTTGTGATGTGTTGTATAAAACTGAGATTTTGTAAGGCAGAAATATTATGATGTATACTAGATACCTATATACATGTGAATTTCCTTATGAACTGTTGGTTAGCTATAAGAGACAAGTGGAGAATTGGACTCGAAGGAGCAGAAATAAAGTTCATTGGTTAAGAGGGGGTTAGTTTAAGATGGGTTGGAGGAATAATATTGGGGTTAAGGTTTTAGTGAGGGAAAGCATAATTAGAATAAGTAGGTTAGGGATTAAGACTGTTCAAGAAAAGTCTTCTTAAAGAAAGGGAGGAATATAACAGAGCACCATCTCTGTTAGTAGTTTAGGAGATAGATGGTGTGCAATAGAAAATGGTTTGGGAAATGAATAGGTGGTGAATGATGCACGCGTGAGCACGATTGGACTAGTTGTTAGGGACGCTCACGCGTGACGTAGAAGATAAACATAGTTCAGTTCCAACTCGCCCTGCAAACTAACTAGAGGTGTTTTCAATTTGCTGTATATACTTTTATACCTTGATCAATAAACCGACACGTTTACACCTTGGCCGGAGCCTTGACTTGATATATATGCAGTTGCATTATGTTATATTCAGACTCTCCGTGATCTGTTACATTTTTCAACAAAAACGGACATTTTCGGAGCAGACAGTGTTTTCAAAATGTACTCACCAGAGAATGACTTCCATTAGGGCCATGGTGATAAGATTTAAGGACTCAAAAATGTCTTTCATTGGCTTTCCCTTGTCGCCAATACTGTTGATGGCTACTCCAAGCACAATGGAGAAAACCACAAGACCGAGTATGTTACTACCCGGCTGGCTTACAATCTCGGGCTTTTCCAGATACACAGCTGAATAAAAGACAATTTATCACTTACGAAATCATTCTTGTACTTTAGGGAACCAGAAAGTCTGAATGATGTGCGAGTTTTATAACAAACTTTATTAAAACCATCAAAGTACTCTTTTTTAGATGAACAGGCAGGGAGGGAGGAAGACATGTGGGTAGGTAGCAGACAGACAGACAAGCAGATACAGAACAAACGAACGAAAGAACGAAGACAACAACGAACATTATTTTCAAAGGGTTAAGAATTTGACACGCAAGCCCGTCTGATATTCTGCCCTTTTTATCTCTCAGGTCGCATTCATTCACTCATTCAATCAGTAGCATGTCATTTGCAGAACCTCGCTCCTATAACAACCTTCCTGAAAATCTCTCGATCATAAGCAAGATGTCCCGCGTCCGATACACCCATCTGGAGATCATACGCCACATCCTGCACCCATCTTCTCTTTGGCCTCCCTCTTCCTCTCTTCCCAGGCATATACCCCTCCATTATTGTTCTCTCCAAACTTTCGTGACGTTTCAAGTGACCAAAATATTTAAATTTTCTTAGTTTTATCGTCTTTAATAGCCAACCTTCTTCAATATTCAGCTCTTGAAGTATGGATGCATTTGTTCTTTTCTTTACCCAAGATATTCTTAGAACTCGTCTGTAACATTTATATTCAAAGGCATTTATGCGCTGTTCAGCTTGTTTAGTAAGTGTTCAGGTCTCACAGGCGTATGTTGCAATGGGAAAGATGTATGCTCTTAAAAATCTAATTTTTGTAGTTCTGTTTGTCCCACTCCATAATTTGTTCAGTTGTTTTAGTCTTTGAAGAGCAATTGATAGTCGTCGTTTAATTTCTTTCATTGTGTCACCGTTGTTGGTGAACAATGACTCAAGATATTCAAAATTAACCACCACCTCCAATTTTTCCTCATTAACATATATTTCTTTCTCCATAGTAGTTTTATCTGTATGCATTGTCTTTGTTTTTGCTATGTTAAGATTTTCACTATACCATTCTGTATTGTGGAGAGCAATACTGTATCATCAGCATACCGAATCTCTGGTATGTCATGACCACCGATATTTAGGGCATCAAATAGCTCCCTGTTTATAACATCTCTTACATTTCTCATTATATTTTCAGCGTACAGGTTAAACAAATAGGGGGACAGCACACACCCTGGCGCACTCCTTGCTTGATGTCAAACCAATCTGATGTCTCGCCATCTATTCTAACCACTGCTTGTTGGTCTAGATAGAGCAATCTTATGAGTTGTATTACATTAACTCATGTGATTACATGTGATTACATGCGTATTACATGTGATGGAAAGCCATATTCCACATGATTTCCCAAAGTTTCTGATGTTGTACACAGCCAAATGCCTTTGAATAATCCACAAAACATGAGAATAGGTTTACATTAAATTCTATGCACTTCTCTATTATTAAACGCATGTTGAGAATGTGATCTCTTGTTCCTCTTCCTTCTCTAAATCCAACTTGAACCACGTTAATTTCTTCTTCCATTTTCTTACGAAGTCTTCCCATTATGATTTTTAGAAGAATTTTATTTGCATGGCTGATCAGGGTAACAGTTCTATAGTTGGTGCATAATTTTGGTTGCCTTTTTTTGGTATTGGAATGAATATAGTTCTCTTCCAATCTTTTGGTCATATACCATATTTCCATATCTTTTTACATAATGCGTGATATATGTGTATGCTTTCTTCTCCTCCCGCTTTAATTAGTTCAGCTGGTATCTCATCACATCCAGGTGATTTACCATTCTTCAGGTTCTTTATTGCCCACGCAATTTCTAATGAGGGTTCATGTTCTGTCTCTGCTGTCATTGGCTCATGTATCCCATTCATATCCTCACAGTTATTCATATAATTCATTCCACTGCGGTACTCCTGCCATATTTTTAGAATTTGTTTAGATTATGTTAAGGTATTTCCCAAATTGTCACAGATAACAGTTAATAGAAGTTGCAAATTTCTTGTCAATAACTTCACTTCTTTAAACATTTCGTAATCTCTTCCAGTCTTATGATGCTGCTCTATTCTGGTACATCAATCTAGTATATATTGGTGTTTGTCCTTTCTTGTGTTCTTTCTTATTTCTTGAGATAAAGATTTATACTTCATACTGCTGTTATCGGATTCACATCCTTTCTGTTTCAGTTCCCATCGTTGTTTTATTAATTGTAACATGTCTCATGTAATCCATGGCTTAAGTTGCTTTTTCTTGGTCGGAATTAAATCTTTGGCTGCAGGTATCAAGATATCTCAAGCTTGTACTGCCAGTTCATTGGGTGTCATTTCCTCTTTACAGATATCAAGACCCCAAAACGATTCCTAACTTCTACGTTGTATGCATCTGGTATTTTCGTTAGATCAAAACAAAGTGGCCTTGGTCCTCGGTGTGACATGGTGTCATCTTTCCCACCAGTTTGCAGCGTAAACACGGAAACGGATAAACACATGTACCCCCGTGTACCAATTCGCACCATGCAATATGCAGTGTCACATCTATTTTTGAACGTGTCAACTCAGAATGATATAAGCGCGGCGTCCCTGATCTGATAGATGATTGGATAATTAAGAGACTGATAGCGTATCGCAATGCATTGTTGGAATGCCCAGCCTATCTTACCGCGCACCTGGTCAATGATATTTCTGAGGACAAGACGTAGTTCTGTCATATTCGGATTATTGTGCCCTCTTCGGAGATTTCTGGAAAGACTATTCGTCTAGGATTTATATGTATATTCGAAAATGGAATGGTCAAGGTAACCCATGTTGTCCGTGGTATTTGTGTGTTTTGTAAAGTTCCCACACCAAGAAATACTCTCTCCAAATTTGGAGACAGCCTGCAGACTTTGCGTCAGCCCTGTCACTATTATGCAATGACTTGTTCATTTCTACTGAATTATCAATCAAGTCTATGATTCTAATGTCATTTAGAACTGCATTTCATGCATTACATCTTTATGCTGTAATAAGTAATTTTCTCTAGGCACTTCAGGCAATTTTCTTTGTGAAAACTGCTAGCTCTGAAAGAGAACTATTTTAGAAAGACAACCATTGTTTTCTTGTGCGCTGAAAAATACCTTGCTTCTAATATGCAGTAATTCCTATAACACACAAGGAGTGAGAGAGTGAGAGAATTATTAAGTGGCTTTGGGAAAAATGAAAATTTATGTTGCATGACTAGCGGATCTTGCACTCAGGTCCAGCTTGAATTATCTCGCTGTAGGTTTATATTTTCGTTCTGTGTCTGCACTGCTGTTTTCAGTTAGCCTTGAATGATGTGTGAATGTTATAATGTATGAAAGAGAGTGATAAAAGGGCAGAATGTTAGACGGGCCTGCGTGCCCAATTCTTAACCCTTTCAAAATAAAGTTTTGTTGTTGTTGTTGTTGCACTGCAGTCTGAGCACATACCATTTGCATTCGTGACGAACCTGGTGTCAAGTTACCTGTCCAGAATAGGGATTCAAACCCCTGTTCGCAGTCTCGGGTTGATTGCTAAAGGAGGGACAATATATACGTTCATGTAAAGAAGAAGAAGACGGACGTTGGTGTGAGAAAGTAGACCTTGTGTTCTGTCATTCTCATATATATATATATATATATATATATATATATATATATATATATATATATATATATATATATATATATATATATATATATATATATAATATAAAGTAATTTCTCTAGGCACTTCAAGAAATATATATATATATATATATATATATATATATATATATATATATATATATATATATATATATATATATATATATGTGTGTGTGTGTGTGTGTGTGTGTGTGTGTGTGTGTGTGTGTGTGTGTGTGTGTGTGTGTTGTCCATGAATGAGAATCAGTGTGAATTCATTTGTTGGGTGAATGCTTCACCTGAAATCTTAAAGTATCTTAATTCATGAACATGAACTTTAGTATCTCAATGTGAGATAGTCATTTATATGATTTTTGACTCACAAAAACTTCCAAACATTATGGGGAAAATTCGTTCAGATTATATTACCCTAGTTAGGAAGGGGAGGAGAGCTAATGATGATTGAGAAAGAGGTAACGGCACTCAGGAATCGAACCTGACTTGCAACAGGCAACTAACAATCTTGCACTGTCGTGATTTGGGAGAATGAGCAAATAACATGAATGTGCATGCAATAAATGCTGTCACCTTGTTATTATCAATGCCTATGTCCTGGCTGTGGTGACTATGCCTGCTCATCTATTTCCCTGTTAGACTTCTGATGCCTTGTCGTTCCTCTGATGTGCATATCTCCTGTGAGACCCCAAACACATTCAGATCACTATTATCAGCAAGGACCAGAAAATAGTAGCAATGCAGATAAATGGTGTATCCTCAGCAGTCAGAGTTGATCCAGCACCAAGGAGAGAAAGGGGCAATAGATCTCACCTCTAGGTACTGCCTTATTCTTCCTCTTTTTTATCCTTCTATCTTTAGTCCCCTTTTCATTCTAGTCTACTTCACTATGACATTCAGTTTTAAGAACATATGAATGAGTGAATTATGTTTGTCTTATTTTAGAGGAGAAGGTGTTCGTGGATGATTCCAGTAGGAAATAAGCACATGATTTGTCTGGGATGAATCTGGGAAAGATCAGGTTTTTGTCAGAGCGTTGGATCAGTCGCCGCAATGTCTGGTTATCCTGGAGTCAATCTGAAGTACTCCTGTACAGAAATACATTCTAGTGGAATCTGCCCAATTCCATCATCTTCAGCAATCACAAGCTATGATTCAAAGTACTCAGAAAACGCAAAACCAAACCTCTAATTACATTTATTCTACCTGCACTGAAGAGAACTTTAGTCAGCACTATAGTGTGAACTTTCTCGCATACAGATCTATGGACTTAATACCTACTTCACTGGATCTCAGTCAGATTACTTTCTAGGACCGTGTTAAATATTGGTATACCAGAACTTTATAAGGACAATTTTACCACCACCAGACATATTTAATAAGTTATTATAGCGCATTTCTCTAGGGGAACATGGAAAAGACTTCTTGTGAAAGACAAATTTTATACAACATGCAATCATACTGTACTTAATGTTTTATAACATTCATGCATGCTTCATGTGTTGTTTCTGTATTTCATTTGTGGAAGCCTTTTATTAACTTCCCTCCAGTCTTCAGAGTATTTTGGTTGAATTAAAATAATGAAATTTAACCCAACTCTTCTTCACTAACTTGTGATGTTGCTCAGTTCAATTATATGTTTAATTAAGAGATCAATTAACATACTTTGAATAATGTGGAACAGCATGTGGAAGGGTAATCACTAGTAGGCAGTTTAAAATACTGATCCTACTGCAAGCTTCTGGTTCCAAATTGTCCATTGAGGAGAACTCTTTATATTTACATTATTATTATAATCATTTCACCTATTAGAGAAAATGGATACAATTGGGGCTTATGAGTCAAATTTTGTTCTCCTTGGGAAGGACATGAATTAGTGTGGTTCTTTAACATATCCGGGAGTCCCCTAGAAGAGTCCTTTCGTGTCACATCACATTCAAGTGACTTATCCACACTATTGGAAATCAGTACCACCTCTCTAACGTTACTTATCACGGTAGATGCACTTGTGCGTACTGACCTTTTCCACCCAACATGCCACACTCGGGTAAGCTTTTTGAGTTTTAATTTCAGATCTGCTTCTAATAACCGATGATCTGTATCACAGTCTGCACGTCGTAGGTATTTTGCAGATGTATGCTTGATCTCCATCTTCTTTGTATTACAATATAATATATCTGATTTTTGGTAATACTGTCCGGGGACTTCCATGTGAAGAGTCTTCTTGGGTGTTGTTTAAAACGTGTTTTGCCTATCGTTAATTCATTTTCTGTGCAAAATTCAATTAATTTGTCACCTGCATCATTTCTATTTCCCAATCCAAATTTTCCTAAAACGTGTCTCTCATTTTCAGCTCTAGCTGTACCTACTGTTGCATTGAAATTTTCCATTATTATTCTATATCATTATGACCAATCTTATTTAATATGTCTTTCAGTGTGGTGTAAAAATCTTCAATTTCGTCCTTCTCTGTGGTTTAAGTAGGTGCATATATCTGTATGAGAGTTGTGTGTGTGTGTGTGTTTTTTTTTGGGGGGACGGCCTTTATGTCTAATAATGAGGATTCTATCACTAACAGGGTTATATCCCATTAACACTTTTGCAGTTGTTTTATCTAAAAAAAAAATGCCACTCCACTTTGGCCTTCGACGTCTCTACCAGAATAAATGAAAAGACTTCCATTTTTTTCAGTTGTAAAATGTCTCTTGCCTTTCCAGCGATGTATCACTAATCCCTAAAATTTGAATATTTAACCTCTAAATCTCATCACATACTACTTTAAGCTTCCCTCATACAGACTTCTCACAATCCATGTTCCTATTCTCACTCTGATTCTTAGCCTGACACCGGGGATTTCCTTGGTAACACAGTCAGGATTAACTCCGTCATCACGATTACTAGTACTGGTCCCAGTGTCACACTCTTCCCTAGTGTTATCTGATCTGCCTGGCCTGGGGGTTTCGCCACCAGATCTCTTTCTTATTATGGTTTCTTTCGTGGTTGTTATGGTTTCTTGGCAAGTTTTGCAGAATGTAGTTTGCCATTGCTTTACTTCTGGGCAGTGACAGTACTAGTCGGTGGCCATAGCCATTGTCTCTACTGATGAGATCATCTGCCTATCGCAGCAGAGTGCACACCATAACCAACAACAATCTGTCGGCTGCTCTCACACTCCATCCACCACCAGCTTCCATGGCTTCACTTAACCCTGATTGGGGGAGGGGCTAAACGGGTACTTTACCTTGCCCAAGGGTGTTCCGTCGACTAACGGAGGAAAGGAGGCGTCTTACATCTCCTTTGATAGGGGATACCCTACCTCGCTAACCGGCTCAGGTCACATACATCATTTTATTATGACATCACTTATGAAGCTAACTGTAGACAACAACAACAGCAATAGAAGCAATATCTGCATACTTAACGCATGTAAAATGTGCAAAAATCAATCACATATGACTCATTAAGCTTAGACTGACAGGCAGACAGACGAATGGACGGACGGACGGACGGACGGACGGTCGGACGGACGGACGGACGGACGGACGGACGGTCGGACGGACGGTCGGACGGACGGACGGACGGACAGACAGACAGGACAGAGAGACAGACAGACAGACAGACAGTGTCAAACATGCCACTATTCACATAATTTAAAAGAAGATGGCGGATAAATAAACAAATAAACGCACGAACAACAGCACACTGACATACACACGCACACATACTTTCACAAACACTAACACGACGTTGTGGAAGCATCTAGAACACTGTATGCCTTGTGAGTGTCAGACCGAGGCAACTACACAGGTACTCACTGACATTGTATCCAGTCGCATTGATTTTATATGTTGCTATACTTTTTATTATTGTAATGTCCTGAAAAAGCAAGATACTGGCAGAAATTAGAGTGAAAACAACAAGACAACATAACGGGAGACACATAATTGCTAGAAAACAATGGATTGTGCTATCAATGGTATAGTAAACAGCAATGTATACGGCGCAAATGAGGCAACAAATCTGACGCTGGCGTGAAAGCTTGGGTTCCAGTGATACACCTTCATTAGGGCAAGGCGTGCCTGGCTTTAACATGAGTTGGGGAATGGTTAGTCGTTACTCGCGGTTTCAGCTTTACGGCAAAGGGTCACCTCATAATTCTCCATTCCTGTGCCAGTGAATACCACACAAAATGCTCCTCACTGACCCATGTGAAAAATGGAATAGACAGCAGTCTCGACAATCAACAGCAAGCACGGCCATACATGAATAAGGCCACTGTCAGAATGTCAACACAACAAGCCGCCACTAAAATTACAGTTTATCGTTGATGGAAGCGGTTGTCATTATAAGACCAGCAGTAACATACACGTGACTACATACGGCAAAACCAGCTAGTTCAGCAACCGGCCATCCTCCAATTTTCTGAATATGCAGTTCACAATACAAACAACTAGCATTCCACATGCAATCCACAGGCGCACAGTGTCGCTCCACGCACTTAACTCAGTACCTGGGACGACGGAACCATGTACTACCAGTACAACATGAGGGAAATGCGTAGGAAAAAGCCAGAAGAAAAAACCCTCCAGAGGCCTTAACAGCCCAACAGCCTATCCCAAATATTGGACCGAAAGTCCATGGGGAATGTTGTGAATAGTGAATTCTTGAGGAATTCCTAACTTTGCAATAGAAATAAGACTGTACATCGGGGTGCCTGGGCTCTGAAGCCCAGACAGTGCTCTGAGAACGGACTGCTTCAAAAGGTAGAGATCCTTATTAAGTGTACACCTAGGAAGACTAAACAATGAGGTGATGTATAACTCATAGTCAGCCCAGTAGCGGTGTATTTCCTTCTAATCACGCGATTCATTCGTGATATCAGAGTGGGTGTAGTCAGTGAAGATATTAACGGGTCAATGAGTCAACATTTGCTGTGTTTATAGACAACGTATAGGAAGTGGATATGTTTAGATAAAATGACAAATGAGTTGAATTGAGTTATGCTGAGTCAAGAATCAACATCGCATGCACACGGGACATTCCCATTCGTGCCCTGTACCCATCCTAAAAAAAACAGTGAAGAGTCCCAATACTGATGGAGCCAATTGCAGCCCAATCATATATCCGTCTGACCTTTCCTCTGTGTACTGTATGTCGACTCAATTCTCTAGTCACTCCCTGCCGCATCATTCTCTCCAGGGCAGGTCAGCATGGCCGAATGGATAAGAACGCGTGTCCTTAAACATCCGGTGTGCTGATGCCGAGGTAAGCGGTTCATACCTTACACCGGACAGCTGGACTAAAATGTTGACCTGTCGTCCTTGACTTTGGGACGTAAATTACAAGTACCTCTGAAGTCGGAAGGGGTTTGCCTAATGGCGAGGGACACTATTAATATGGAAAGCTGATTCACATGCAAAGTTCAGTCCATCACTACTATAAATAGTTTGTATGGACTACATTTAAGTTCAAAGCGAGCGAGCACCCCCCCCCCCCCCCCCCCCCCCCCCCCCCCCTCCACAAAAAAAAAATCTCCAGGTCATCATGATTTATCTGTTCTTCCAGACAATCCACATGATCCTAATGAACCCCGACCACATCTGCCTGATCATGCACCATTACCCCACCCAGGGGTGCTGACCCAGCCAATCTGCTACCCCACCCAGGGGTGCTGACCCAGCCAATCTGCTACCCCACCCACCTGTGTTGACCCATCCAATCTGCTACCCCACCCACCTGTGTTGACCCAGCCAATCTGCTACCCCACCCACCTGTGTTGACCCAGCCAATCTGCTACCCCACCCATCTGTGTTGACCCATCCAATCTTCTACCCCACCCACCTGTGTTGACCCAGCCAATCTGCTACCCCACCCACGTGTGTTGACCCAGCCAATCTGCTACCCAACCCACCTGTGTTGACCCAGCCAATCTGCTACCCACCCACTGTGTTGACCCAGCCAATCTGCTACCCAACCCACCTGTTTTGACCAAGCCAATCTGCTACCCCACCCACCTGTGTTGACCCAGCCAATCTGCTACCCCACCCACCTGTGTTGACCCAGCCAATCTGCTACCCCACCCACCTGTGTTGACCCAGCCAATCTGCTACCCCATCCACCTGTGTTGACCCAGCCAATCTGCTACCCCACCCACCTGATGTGACCCAGCCAATCTGCTACCCCACCCACCTGTGTTGACCCAGCCAATCTGCTACCGCACCCACCTGTGTTGACCCAGCCAATCTGCTACCGCACCCACCTGTGTTGACCCAGCCAATCTGCTACCCCACCCACCTGTGTTGACCCAGCTAATCTGCTACCCCACTCACCTGTGTTGACCCAGCCAATCTGCTACCCCACCCACCTGTGTTGACCCAGCCAATCTGCTACCCCACCCACCTGTGTTGACCCAGCCAATCTGCTACCCCACCCACCTGTGTTGACCCAGCCAATCTGCTACCCCACCCACCTGTGTTGACCCATCCAATCTGCTACCCCACCCACCTGTGTTGACCCAGCCAATCTGCTACCCCACCCACCTGTGTTGACCCAGCCAATCTGCTACCCCACCCACCTGTGTTGACCCAGCCAATCTGCTACCCAACCCACCTGTGTTGACCCAGCCAATCTGCTACCCCACCCACCTGTGTTGACCCAGCCAATCTGCTACCCCACCCACCCGTGTTGACCCAGCCAATCTGCTACCCCACCCACCTGTGTTGACCCAGCCAATCTGCTACCTCACCCACCTGTGTTGACCCTGCCAATCTGCTACCCCACCCATCTGTGTTGACCCATCCAACCTGCCCGCCTGCTCGTTTTCCAAGACACCCACATGTCCTGGGGAAAAGATCTAGTGGATTGAATTCAATCATGCCACTCTAACTACGATGTAGACAATCTGAACCTGAAGCTACTATAAGCAATATGCTGGGTCATTATTCCCAGAACAAAATCTCGAGGTCGGCCGTCGTTGCCAGTGCTCATTTTATCAGTTAGATTGTGAAGTGACTTGTTTAATACATGGTCTTAATCGTGAACAGCCAGGAAAATGCAAAGAATACCATGGACAGACAGGAAAAACCAATGAATAAGTCCTTCAAGAAACAAATGAAGATCGTAAACTGATTTGAGAAATTAGACGTCGACAGTCAAAAGTGTTTGGGCATGTTATGAGAAGAAACGAATTAGAGAACTTGGTGACAACTGGCAAGATCGAAGGGAAGAGAGCAGGGGAAGACCGAGAAGTAAATACCTAGATGGCTTGGCCTCGTGGCGTAGTCGAGACAGAAACACGGAGCTGATCCATGACTCTGGTGATCGAGTGAGATGGCAGAACATGACCGCCCACCCTTATCGGCATGGCACATGATGGATGGATGGATAGATGGATGGATGGATGGATGGATGGATGGATGGATGGATGGATGGATGGAGATCAAGTTGCATATTCTTTGAGATTAAAACTGGCAGATACATGTTACAAGTTTACAATTTACAAGTAAATCATAGTATGAACAACTGGTCGAAAATGTGGCATGCCTGCATGAGATGTTTAGTAAGAGATGTGTTTCCACATGTAAACAACAACCGGTTCTTACTTTCTGGAAGCAGGCGCGGATCAAATTATTTGGAACACACTGGCTGCCAACAGAATAAAAACATTTAACACTGGACTGCCAAACTTTAACGTCAGTATTCTAATCTTTGGCATCAGCACTCAAATATTTAATACACCAAGAAAAACCTACTATTTTGGGAAAAATTTTTAAAACATTTTCCAATTTTTTAATACAAGCACTCCAATTTTAATACTTTGCACTCAATTTAAAAAAATTTCAAACACAAATAAAATTACCAGAATCCAACCCCAAAAAATCTGACTGCAACTTTCCGAAAGGAAGGGCAACAAACTAAATTTTAAAAGGCCAAATAAAACGAAACACCCCAAAAAAGGGTGGGGTTGATTCTAACTTCCTGTAAATTGGATAGGGGAACTTTTAAAATTTTAACAACCCAAAACAATTTTTTAAACCCCTTTGAAAATTTAATATTCCCCAGAGCATAAGGGGTTTGGTGGGAATGGGGCCCGAACCTAGGGACCCTTGTGGAGCATTAGAAGGTGTTTGGTGGAATGGGTTTTAAATAAAGGTTTGACAAACCAAAACCCCATTTTTCCTTTGTTGCTATAAGATTCATAAAACCCAACGTACCTCTTGTCGTGTTTGTTTTTTTCCATCCGCCAGCAAATTTTTTGTGTTTTGTATGTTTTTTAATAAGGAAGGGTAACTGACCAGGGTCCGGTGTATTTCAAAATGCAGGGGGTTTAACCGGGGGGGAATCCCCCCCCCTTTTTAATTTTTTTTTTTTTTCCCGATCGATTAATAAAGAACCCATTTCTTGTATGTTTTTCCCTTTTCCCGAACTTTACCGGGGGGGGTTTTTTGGTAAAAAATTTTAAAAAGGGGAAAAAGCACAAAAAATTTGGAGGTCCCAGGGCCCAAATTTTTAAAGGTGGTTTCAAAGGGGGGAATTCCCCCCCGGGGAAATTTTTAGGGTTTCCAAGGGGGGGGGGGGAAATTAAGATTATTTCAAGATCGAGTTAATACAAGAACCGATTACTTGATATTGTTTTTCCCTTCACTGTATGGTTCTGTACGTCTCACCCTTCTAAAATTCAATTTATAAAGTAAGTAGACCCACAAATCATGTTTTATGTGGACGTCTAGACTTGCTTTAGTATGTGCTATTATATTTAGCTTCCATTATTACGTATACTGTGTAGGGGCGGGGCGGGATGTTTAGGTAGGAAATACGAAAGGGGGGAATGACGTTCTGAAAATATGGTGAAGGGGGGCACGGGCCAAATTTTTAGGTAGGAAATACGAAGGGGAGGGGGATGCCGTTCTGAAAATATGGTGAAGGGGGCCACGGGCCAAAAAAGGTTGAGAACCACTGCTCTAATGCAACAGCCATCCCGAAGTAGTTCACTGTTTCCAGTGACGAGGTGCTCTGACCGATGCTCGACGCTTAGAGGAAAGGCGAGACTCACATATAATCAGATTGCTACTGGTACTATTGGGGCTGGAACTCTTCGCTGGCTTCTGAGGATGGGGACGGAGCGCTTATGGGAATGCCCCGAATGCTGTGATGTCGGTTCCCAAATCAATCAATCAATCAATCAATCAATCAATCATAAGGAGTTGGTTATGGTATCTTCTATCTTTCCCACCTAGGCGGAATGGCACGCTTGACCAGGAATAACTCCCCGTTCGTGCAGTCGGGCTACCGTAGGTACCCCGTCAGTATCCGCCAGTCCAGTCTGTATTGTATTGATTATATCAACCTTGTCCATGCTTCTTCCCGTTTGCAATGGTAGATTATTTGCCGGTTGGTCTACGCATTCGTTATCTTTCACTCCGTAATGTCCAGGAACGTACATCTGGCTGAATGAAGCGCGACTTCCGAATGCTGTCTATCCATTCGGAGCGGAAGATGTTGGTTGCGAATTTCTGTATCATTGAGTCTGTTACGAAAATCGCGTGAGTAATTTCCTGTTGTGCTGCCCACGCAAGTGCTCTGGAGGCAATGGTGATCTCCATAGTCAGGCCTCATGTAGTTGTCTTGGACGCGCAGCTTTCCTCTTTGATTGATCTCCCCATCTGTTGTGCTGTTAAGCCCACCATAATCTAGAATCGCGCTTCATAATCCTATCTCTGTAGATGCGGATGTCTTCTGGAGGTCAATAGTGTTCGACCATTTTCTTCATCTGAGTGTCGAGTGATGTAGGCAACTGATATCCGCAGTATCTTGCTAATGTAGTGACCACTTGAGATTGTTTCTACAAGTTTGCGGGTGTACTAGTGCATTCTACTCCGTGCTGCAAGTACCCATGGTGCCTCAGTCATCCAGGAAAGATCTCTTATGAGGCGCACTCCGTTTCTGTCATTAATAGCGCTTTATAGGGGATGCTTTTATTCGCTGACAAACTCATGTATGAAGAATGTGGCTTAGATATTAACATTTAAATAAAAACAAAAAACTATGATAATTAGCTGTGAAAAGGAAAGGTCATCAATGAACATCACAGTAAACGGGGAGATACTAAGTACTAAATACACGTAACAAGTTTCTTCTATCTTGGACATATAATAACAGATGATGACAGAAGTGAAATGGAAATCAAAAAGAGAATAGGAATGGCGAAAAATGCTTTCAACGGCATGAAATCAGTATTAACATCTAAAGAGATAACAACGTATTAACATTGAGAATTGTCAAATGCTACGTATATTCAACACTACTGTACGGCACGGAAGCCTGGACATTGAACAAGCAACTAGAAAGTCGAACAGACGCCCTGGAGATGTGGACATACAAATGAACATGTCGTATTTCATGGAAACAAAAACAATCAAATGCAAAGGTTCTAGAAAAACTGGGAATAAAGAGAGAGTTGACGAAAGAAATAAAGAGGAGGCAAATGAAATATTTTGGCCACGTTAAAAGACATGATACTCTTATAAAAACCATACTGGAGGGCAAGGTTGAGGGCAAGTGAGCAAGAGGTAGACAACGATACAAGTGAGGAGATAACATCAAGAGATGGAAGAACATCACCCTGACATAATTACAGTCAGGGCGAGAGACAGGCAGTGTTTGAGCTCCATTGCAGCCAACCTTCATTATGGAGACGGCGCCAGATTGATTGAAACTCATGTATGCCTTAACCTGTATAATTTTGTGCCTGGTGGCCATCGTTGGTAAATCAAGGATGTACCACGTGTGTCCGGGCTCGAGGTGTCTTTTTACAACAGAGTTTGAGTCTAATTGCCTTTCTAGCTGGGTCTCTTGTGAAGCGGAATGTGTGTCTCATACTCATATGCTTCATGTTGCACCTTGACTTGTCTTTCTGGGTCTCTCTGACCGTGAGGAGGCACAGTCCGTAATCTGTGACGCTTAATGCAAGTCCCTGGTAGAG
Organism: Cepaea nemoralis; assembly: GCA_014155875.1. Taxonomy (NCBI): domain Eukaryota; kingdom Metazoa; phylum Mollusca; class Gastropoda; order Stylommatophora; family Helicidae; genus Cepaea; species Cepaea nemoralis. The sequence continues at coordinate 78,363 of JACEFZ010000492.1, read as the reverse complement.
AAGAGACACACGGCATGGTCGAGACAAGAAGAAGGAGCTGATTTACGACTCTGGTGATCGTATGAGATGGCGAACATGACCTCCGACGGTTGCCGGCATGGCACATGATGATGCTGAGTTTGCCGTTACTTTCCTGAGCAAGAAGTCAAAAATAATGTCCCAACTAACCATCGTAGAGATTGAACCCCTGCACCCCGCCACCAGCACATAGGATGTTTAAGCGCTTGTGCAATACGCCTGTTTTGGACAATAGTGAGAAGTTATTTGGACGTAGATGCACGATGAGAATGTTAAAATCTAACCCTAGTTGGAAAATTAATAGGGCTGTCGAAAGGCCTCTGTACGAGCAAATATCAAAAGTATACACCCTACCCATAGAGTACGAATAGCATGCGTCGTTCAGGTACACAAACATGTGGCTCCTTGCCGTTACTGTTGTCTCCGTGCACTGTGCTGAGATTCTCCTTATGTGATCGACAGGTTGCGTCGAGTTGAGCCTAGAACCGACATCACAGCTCACGAGTTACGCTCCGTCTTCATCTTCAACAGACAGCAAAGATTCCCAATACTAATGGTACCTGTTGCAGTCTGATTATGAATCCGTCTGGCCTTTCCTCGGAGTTCTGAAAGTCGACCAGATCCCCTGGTCACTCCCTGCTCCACCACTCTCTCCGTAACCCGATGGTGTGCAGGAAGGGAACCCATGTTGCACTCCTTGGGGGAAAGTAAACCCATTGTGCTGGCTGCATGCTTCTATCGACAAGTAGACATTCGAAGGAGTCATGTGGTAGATATCACGCCGGACACCTCTACTTCCCATGACTTTTCCTAGTACCCTGGTTAGGTTGGGTCGAAATGGGAGTCCAGAGCAACTTTCACAAACAGCTTGATATGAACTGGAACACATAACTACCGCGCTAGCAGACAAGCTAACCTGCCACTGCGCCACCGAAACTCAGACATATTTGACCGGAAATGACATGCTTCCTGTCTCACAACCAAAATATAGCATTACTACAACGTCAGACAGTCGAATCAAGGACACGATAAGAAGTCAGCATGGCTGAATGGATAAGAGGGCTCGTTCTTAAACATCCGGTGTGCTGATGCCGCGGCGAAAAATTCAACCCCTACACCGGTCAGTTGGACCAAAATATTGACTTCTCGTCCTTGAGTTAGTTAGTTAGTCACGTATCCTTACACGACGTCGCAACCAATCCTAGCAATTGATGGCTGTTGATCATCTCTCGGTAAGTTTATATTCAGTAGTTTGCTATTGCTTTATGAACGACCGGCACACACACAATTCTATTAAAACAAACACAATGCGGTTTGCTGCCAAAATGTCCGCAGCAGTGTTTCGAACGCGGCACGCCGGATTACGAATTGCGTCCGTAACTCCTTTACCACAAAACCGGCTGTGAAGAGAAGCCCGAAGTCCTTGAAACGTGGATGTAAATGACAAGTACCTCTAAGTCGGAGTGGATTCCATTGATGGCGAGGGACACAGGTTAATAGGAAAAGCTAATCCACAAGCAAAACTCAGTGCAGTGCACTAGAAGTGGTAACATGCGCATGGACAACGCTGGAGGTGAAAGCGAGGTAACCCAAGCTTATCTAAACACATGCCAGGACAGCAGCACTAACCTGAGGATGTCTAGCACGCTGTCGATCAGTTTGGTATTGTTGGTTATGCCCACTTTCTTGGGTTTGTTGGTGTTATCTGAGCCGGGCCGCGCTATCACCACGAGAATGATTCCCACGATTGTTGCTAGCACTGTCGTCAGCGTGTAGTAGGCGACGGTTGCTGTGCCCAGGCTTCCTGTAACAGGCCAACTGGAATGATGTATGTCTTTCTGCCTGTCTACCTACCTACCTACCCACCTACCTACCTAACTGCCTACCTACCTACCCACCCACCCACCTACTACCTACCTATCCACCTACCTACCTACCTACCTACCTACCTATGCCATGGCGGCTGTGTTCAAGGTTCCTGTAACAGATCAATTAGAATGTTGTATGACTGTCTGTCTACCCAACTACCTACCTACTTCCTACCAACCTATGCAATGGAGGTGGTTTCAAGTTTCGTGTAAAAGCTCAATTGGAATGTTGTCTGTCTGTCTGTCTGTCTGTCTGTCTGTCTGTCTGTCTGTCTACCAATTCACCTACCTACCTATCTAACTACCTACATGACTAGCAAGCAGGCTACGTAATATATGTCTGCCTCCCTGTCTGACTACCTACCTAACTACCTACCTACCTACCTGTGTGTCTGTCTGTCTTTCTGCCTGCTGTCTGTCTGTCTGTCTGTCTGTCTGTCTGTCTGTCTTTCTGTCTGCTGTCTGTCTGTCTGTCTGTCTGTCTGTCTGTCTGTCTGTCTGTCTGTCTGTCTGTCTGTCTGTCTGTCTGTCTGTCTGTCTGTCTTTCTGCCTGCTGTCTGTCTGTCTGACTGTCTGTCTGTCTGTCTGTCTGTCTGTCTGTCTGTCTGTCTGTCTGTCTGTCTGTCTGTCTGTCTGTGAAACCTGAACTGTTTATCAGCGACACGCTAGGAAATTACACCACTTCCACACAGTCTGCCTTAGGAAGCTATTGAAGATTAAATGGCAAGACACTGAAGTTATAGACACATCACATATAGACAATAAACACATCACATATAGACAATAAACACATCACAAACACATATACAAACATAAATCACAGAAACATAACCACACATACACGTGCACACATCACATAACACAAACACAAAAAAACTTCCCATCCCCCCAAATGTACATAAACAAAAAAATTACAAAATAAAAACAGAAAAATAAAAACCTGCACAATAAAATACTCACAATTCCCATACAAAATTTCATAAAACCAAAATTAAAAGAAAAAGCAAAATATCCTACACCCAAAATACAACACCAAAATTTTACCAACCCCAAAAATTTCAAAACACATTACACACACTTTTACACACACAACACCCCACAAAACACACACACACACACACACACACACACACAAATACACACATTTCACACACACATCGACATTTCATACACACACATACATACATTTCGCACAAACACATATACTTCATGCATACACAACACACACCACCCCACACACACACACACACACACACACACACACACACCAACTTAAAAAAAAAGGATTTCCCATTGGGTAACCAAAAGGAAAAAAGCAAAACCCTTTTAAAACAATGAAAACAAGAATAAAGAAAAAATAAAAGCAAAAAGCACTTTTGTCAATAAAACTTTTAAATAACACTTTTTTAACAGAAAAGGGTCCATTTACAAAACCATTTTAACACAATTTCAAAAAACAATTAAAACACAAAAAACCCTGGAACCACAGGGTTTAAAAAAAATAACAAAGTTGTAAAAACCAAAGAAATTTTAAAAGAAGTAGGGTACACTAAAATTCTTACAAATTTTTGTCATTAACCCCTTAAACAACACACCCAAACCATCTTCAATTTTAATTTTTAAAAACCCTAATTCCCAGCCAAAAAAAAGGAACGGAGGGGAAAATAACTAAGTACAAAAAAAAAGCAGAACCCACCCAAACAACCAACAAAAAAAAAAACAAACAATTGCAAATTATCCAAATTTAAGCAACTTTAACAAAAAAACCCAACAAAGGAGGTTAAGGGACTACCCCACAAAAAACGATTTAAAACCCCAAACAACTTTTAAAACATTTCCAAAAAACACCTAAAAATCCTCATCACAAAAACAGGGGAAAATTTTGGTTTTTTTTTGGGGGCCAAAGTGGGGTTAAAAAAAAATTTAGAATTGGGGTTTTCTTGAGGTGGAAAGAATGGAAAAGAAAAAGTTTTGGGGGAAATTGAAGGGGGAAAAATTGGGCCTTTTGAAAATAGGGGGAAAGCCAAGTACATAGAAAGTTTTGGGTGGGAAAAGGACAATTAGCCCCGGGAAAAAATTTGGTTGGCATTGGTTTTTCGGCCCGGGGAGGAAATTTGGGGAGAGAGAAGGGGAAACAGGGAGGTTTAACGTGCAGGGAAGGGAAAACAACCCAAAGTAACCCAAAAGTAATTTTGGAAGGCCTGTTAAAGGGAAAAAATATTTATTTTCGATGAATACTGTTTTGATTATATCTGATTTAAGTTGGTTTAGCCAAATGGGGGAACCAAAAAAAAATGTAAAAAAACAAAAAAAGTGGAAAATTTTTGGCCGGAATTGGGAACCAACTTCCCTGGGTTGGCAAAAGGGGTGGGTTTAAAGGGTTTCCCAAAAAAAAATTCATTTGGGGGCCCCTAAACAAACTGGAGGATTTCCGGGGCTTGGGGGGAGGGGGAAAAATTTACCGGGGGGAAGGGGGAATCGGCACGGGAAAGAAACCAGGAAAATTTTAAAAGTAATTATGGGAACAAAATGGGGAAAGGGGTTAAAAGGGGTTTTTTTCCCAAAAATGGGGGTCTGGGCAAATAAAAATAGTGGCGGCGGTGGGAAACCCCGGCCCAATACTTTATAAATAAAGTTTTGGTAATAGGGGCACCCCCCAGATTTAGATTAATCACCTTGGGGGCACTGGGCCGAGAAAAAATTGAGGGGGTGTTTCTGGGGAAGGGAAAAATGAAAAAGTATTTGGAAAGGTGTAGAAAGAAAATTTTTTTGATAATATGTGTGGTCATACTTATTAAATTTATTTTAGTAATGAGGGACACGCCAAAATGGACCAGGATGGGGGGCGGAATTGGGGCCATTGTGGTGGTTTAATGATTTTATTGGGGTTATTATGTGTGGGATTAAAAAAAGGGGTATTTTTGCGGGGGGAGAGGAAAAACCAGGATTATGGGGTGGGGGGAAAAAATGATGGTAATTTTTGATGATGATGGGTAAATGGGGTGGTGATGATTTTTAAAGATTTTTATTAAAAAAGATTGGGGAATGATATGTAATATTTTGATGAAAAGTGAACGACAAAATGAAAAAAGCACATGATGAAAATTGAATGAATGATGATTAATGATGATGATATGAAGATAAAAATGATGGTGATGATGATATGATGATGAGATAATGATGATGTGATAATAATGATGATGGTGGGATATTATTATAAAGATGATGATAAAGGGTGATAAGAGACGAGACGATGACGACGATGAGATGATGATGGTAATGATGATGATGAAAAAATGATGATGATGATAATGATGATGATGATGATGATGATGATGATAATGATGATGATGATGATGATGGGTGGGGGTGATGATGATGATGATGATGGAAAGATAAAGATGATGATAAAGATGATGATGATAAATGATGATGATGTATAATGATGATGATGATAAAGATGATGATGATGATGATGGTGATGGTGACAATGATGATGGGTGGGTGGGTGGGGAGAGAGATGATGATGATTGGTAATTATGATGATGAAAAGATGATGATGAAAAGATGATGATGATGATGAAAAGATGATGATGATGATGATGATGATTATTAATGATGATGATGGGTGGGTGGGTGGGGGAGAGATGATGATGATTGGAAAGATGATGATGATGATTGATGATGATGATGATGATGATGATGATGATGATGAAAAGATGATGATAAGGATGAGGATGATGATGTTGGAAAATGATGATGATGATAAAGATGATGATGATGATGATAAAAATGATGATGATAAAGATGGTTTTGGTGGTTTTGGTGGTGTTTTGGTGGTGGTGGTGGTTTTGGTGGTTTTAAAGGTGATGATTGATGATGATGATGATGATGATGATGATGATGATGATGATGATGATGATGGAAAGATGATGATGATGATTATGATGATGATGAAAAAGTATTTTAGGTTTGGAAAGAATAGATTAAGGTGAATGGGAGGTATATTAATGGGTTTAAAGGTTTAAAAGTTGGTATAAAGTGACCAGACTGGACACGGGTAGGGAATGATTAGATAGGATATGTTTAGTAAGATTGAAGGGAAAATTTTAAAATAACGCGGAAAAATGTAGTTAGGGGAAAATATAAGAGGAAAATTAAGAAATTTCATCTGAGTGTCGAGCGATGTAGGCAACTGATAACTGCAGTATCTTTCTAATGTAGTGACCACTGGAGATTGTTTTTACAAGTTTGCGGGTGTACTAGTGCATTCTACTCCGTGCTGCAAGTACCCATTTTTGCCTCAGTCATCCAGGAAAGATCTCTTATGAGGCGCACTCCGTTTCTGTCATTAATAGCTCTTGATAGAGGATGCTTTTATTCGCTGACAAACTCATGTATGAAAAATGTGGCTTAGATATTAACATTCAAAAACAAAACAAAAAACTATGATAATTAGCTGTGACAAGGAAAGGCCATCAATGAACATCACAGTAAACGGGGAGATACTAAGTACTAAATACACGTAACAAGTTTCTCATATCTTGGACATATAATAACAGATGATGACAGAAGTGAAATAGAAATAAAAATGAGAACAGGAATGGCCAAAAATGTTTTCAACGGCATGAAATCAGTATTAACATCTAGAGAGATTACAGCGCATTAAAATGAGAATTGTCAAATGCTACGTATATTCAACGCTACTGGATGGCGCGGAAGCCTGGACATTGAACAAGCAACTAGAAAGTCGAAATAGAAGCCCTGGAGATGTGGACTATACAGACGAATATGTCGTATTTCATGGAAACAAAAACAATCAAATGCAAAGGTTCTAGAAAAACTGGGAATAAGAGAGAGTTGATGAAAGAAATAAAGAGGAGGCAAGCGAAATATTTTGGCCACGTTAAAAGACATGATACTCTTATAAAAACCATACTGGAGGGCAAGGTTGAGGGCAAGCGAGCAATAGTCAGACAACGATACAAGTGGGGAGATAACATCAAGAGATGGAAGAACATCACCCTGACAGAATTACAGTCAGGGCGAGAGACAGGCAGTGTTTGAGCTCCATTGCAGCCAACCTTCATTATGGAGACGGCGCCTGATTGATTGAAACTCATGTATGCCTTAACCTGTATAATTTTGTGCCTGGTGGCCATCGTTGGTAAATCAAGGATGTACCACTTGTCCGGGCTCGAGGTGTCTTTTTACAACCGAGTTTGAGTCTAATTGCCTTTCTAGCTGGGTCTCTTGTGAAGCGGAATGTGTGTCTCATACTCATTGCTTCATTTTGCACCTTGACTTGTCTTTCTGGGTCTCTCTGACCGTGAGGAGGCACAGTCCGTAATCTGTGACGCTTAATGCAAGTCCCTGGTAGAGAAGAGACACACGGCATGGTCGAGACAAGAAGAAGGAGCTGATTTACGACACTGGTGATCGTATGAGATGGCGAAACATGACCTCCGACGGTTGCCGGCATGGCACATGATGATGATGAGTTTGCCGTTACTTTCTGAACAAGAAGTCAAAATAATGTCCAACTAACCATCGTAGAGATTGAACCCCGCACCCCGCCACCAGCACATAGGATGATTAAGCGCTTGTGCATTACGCCTGTTTTGGACAATAGTGAGAAGTTATTTGGACGCATATGCACGCTGAAAATGTTAAAATCTAACCGTCGTTGGCAAATTAATAGGGCTGTCGAAAGGCTTCTGTACGAGCAAATATCAAAAGTATACAACCTACCCATAGAGTACGAATAGCATGCGTCGTTCAGGTACACAAACATGTGGTTCCTTGCCGCTACTGTTGTCTCCGTGCACTGTGCTGAGATTCTCCTTATGTGATCGACAGGTTGCGTCGAGTTGAGCCTAGAACCGACATCACAGCTCACGAGTCACGCTCCGTCTTCATCTTCAACAGCCAGCAAAGATTCCCAATACTAATGGTACCTGTTGCAGTCTGATTATGAATCCGTCTGGCCTTTCCTCGGAGTTCTGAATGTCGACCAGATCCCCTGGTCACTCCCTGCTCCACCATTCTCTCCGTAACCCGATGGTGTGCAGGAAGGGAAGCCATGTTAAACTCCTTGGGGGAAAGTAAGCCCATTGTGCTGGCTGCATGCTTCTACCGACAAGAAGACATTCGAAGGGGTCATGTGGTAGATATCACGCCGGACACCTCTACTTCCCATGACTTGTCCTAGTACCCTGGTTAGGTTGGGTCGAAATGGGAGTCGAGAGCAACTTTCACAAACAGCTTGATATGAACTGGAACACATAACCACCGCGCTAGCAGACAAGCTAACCAGCTACTGCGCCACCGGAACTCAGAAATATTTGAGCGGAAATGACATGCTTCCTGTCTGACAACCAAAATGTAACATTACTACAAAGTCAGACAGTCGAATCAAGGACACGATAAGAAGTCAGCTTGGCTGAATGGATAAGAGGGCTCGTTCTTAAACATCCG